>JAMXIJ010000052.1:0-104903 GCA_025742365.1 Coniothyrium glycines | reverse complement strand
TCTTTACTTTTATACTCCTATCTAGTTATATAAGATAAGGCTTCTATCTTCTATCTTAGTTATAATATAGTTTATAATAATTTTTTTTATAATTTTTACTATTATATTCTTAAGTATAATAGGCTAGTAGCTACTAGAAAGGAAATAGTTACTTTTTTCTCTTTATAGAGTACTATTATTATAGACTTCTTAAGCTCCCTAAAGATTAAGCTCTTTTTAAAGATTTAAGTAATTACTTTAGTAATATTCTCTTTAATCTTATTATATAGGGCCTTCTATACCTTATTTAGGATCCTATCTAGGCTAAGGACTTTTTATTTAGTAATTCTAAAATAATATTCTTTAATATTTTATATTATAACTATATAAGCTATATTAAAGAAGATAGGATTATAATTTACTTTAATATCTAATAGGTCTACCTATCTATTAGTTAGGAAAAATTTCTTCTTTAGAATTCTTACTTTTTTTTAGTTTAAGTAGTTTAGTTTCTTATCTCTATTCCTTTATATTATAGGAATAGTATTATTACTATTATCTCTTTAGCTCCTCCTACTCTATTTTAATATAGTCTATAGCCTCTTATTATAGGTATATTATTTATCCTAGGTATTAGCTATAACCTCTTTAATTATTTTTTACTATTAAGCTTTTATATTAGTCCTTAGTAAATACTTTAGTTAGTTTCTTTTTATTTTCTATAGTCTATTATAAGCCTTATCTCTAGTCCTCTAGTACTCCTATCTTTCCCTCTAAATATCTTCTAGTAATTCTACTACTTTAGGTAACTATTCTAGGTAAGATTTATTATAGTATCTTATTTTTAGGTAGTACTTATAGAGAATATTTCTAATAGTTTAGGTAATTATTACTAGCGTCTACTCTAGATAGTCTCTCTATACCTTCTTAGCTACTACCTCTTTAATCTTACTCTATTTTACTTTCTTAAGTATAAACTTATTACTTATCTAATATCCTAGTTTTTTACCTTAGATTTAGATTTTAATAGGGATGTAGTTCTTAGTAAGGAACTAATCCTACCTTAGTTAGTATAAGGTTATCCTATTCCTAATCTCTAGTATAGCAAATCTAAGGTCGATTATACTTGTCCTATTATCCTATTTCTAGGTAATAGTACCTTCCTTATTTAGTAGGGAGAGGCTATAAGTCCCTATTTACTATAACGTACTCTATAGGCAAGCAACGCACACAGGCAAGCAATACACTTTTACTAAGCCCCTACTAAATCCTACCTACCTATATAATATATTAATAATAATACTAAAAGTAGCCTTCTAATAAATACTAGATACAGCTTACGCTTTAGGCTCTTAAATAAGATATAAACCTCTTAATTTAATATACTATAGCTATCTATAACATTCCTAAAGTAATACTATATTAGTAATATACTAAATAACCTTTTTAAGTAGATTATATACCTAATTTAAGAAAGCTAGACTAGATTAAAGAGAAGGTAATTATTAAATATATACTTAACCTAAATTTATAAGGTTTTTTTCTTTAGCTTATAGCTATAGCTAATATAGCTAATTCTCTATATACTAAGTATAAACTAGGCTAGGTTAGTATAAACTAGTCTAGTATATTTATTAAACGTTACTTTAAGCTCTAAATAAAGTTTAATTATAAGTATAACTATAAAAGAGTTCTATATAAAGATCTAAAGGTTATATAAGGCTAGTTCTACCTTATAGAAAGTATTAAAGCCTAGTATAGTATCCTAGATAATAATATATATAACTTTAATAAGATAGGCTTTATAATAGGCTAAATATTAACTAAAATAGTTATTATATCTTTAGATTATTAAGAATAGCTAAAGGTAGTGTAGTAGGGTAACTAGAAGTAGACTATAGTTATCTAGGGTATTAATACTATAGAGTAGGCTATTCTACCTTTTATTATTTTTAAAGGCTACTACTACCTCTCTACCTAGTATAAAAAAAAGAATCTACCCTAGGATTAGGTTATTATAGTCTCTAAAAATAGCTAAATAATAAATAAGCTTAGTTTAGACTAGTTAAAGTACTTTAATACCTATATAAAGAAAAAGGTAGTTAGTAGCTACTAACTACTTATTATTAATAGCTATAAAAGCTATAAGTTACTTACTTTCTAGTAATACTATAAGAATAATAAGATTATAACTATCTATATACCCCTATACTTATCCTACCTTCTATAGCCTCTTAATATAGGTTATTTTATACCTTTAAAAAAAGTATATAAATACTAAGCTAAGAAGCTTATATATAACTACATTACCTATATTACTAAACTTAAGTTTCTACCTTACTTTATTATAGCTTTTAAGGCTATAATTACTTCTAGTAATATCTAAGAAAGCTTTTAAAGTACTAGACTAGTCCTATTTAACCTAGATTAGGTTATAATAGGCCTTAATATCTAGTTATACACCTCTTTACTACCTCTTACCTATAATAAGCCTTAGTAGTTTTAGACTTTAAGTAATACTTTTAAACTTAAATTATAATTAATACTTATAAAGGTAAAGATTTAAAGGTATATAGATAGTTTACTAACTTCTATAGTTAAGGCCTTTAAAAAGGTCTTAAAAAGGGTAGTAATTATTACGTATAAGCTAGTATTAGCCTAAAAAAAAATTACTAAGCTTTAAGTAGTAAATAAGGCTATAAAATACTATAAATTATATAAAAGAAAGTAAGTATAGTATAAAAAAGTACTTACTACTAAAGATAGTAAGTATTTAGCTACTTTATAAGAGTTTAAGGTAAGTAGTATTATAAAGAGTAGTCCATACTTTTTATAACCTTTTTTTTAGCTAGAAATTTAAAACTATATAAAGTTAAATTATAGTTTAAAATCTAAAATAAACTTATAAAAAAAAGTTATAACTAAAAATAAAAAAAGGGGTTAGATAATCTTACTTTAAGAAAAGGGTCTAGATAATCCTACTTTTTTAAACTTTTTTTTTAAAAAAGATTTTCTACTATATAGAGTAACGTACTCTACGGGCGAGCGACGTATACGGGTAAGTAACGTACTTTTACCAAGCCCCTACCAAAAACTAACTTACTTTAGCCTATAATAACCTACTTTAGTACTATAGAATATAAAGTAGAATAGGATACTATTTAGAAACTACTTCTACTACTTACTTATATATTTATATATTATATCTAGTCTAATTATACTGTCTATAGTACCTTTAGCTAGGCTTACCTCCTATAGTACGCACCTACTTCTTTACCCTCTTCCTATTACTACTTACCCTAAACTCTTATAAAGTAGCTAGATACTTACTATCTTTAGTAGTAAGTACTTCTTTATACTATACTTACTTTCTTTTATATAATTTATAGTATTTTATAGCCTTATTTACTACTTAAAGCTTAGTAATTTCCTTCTAGGCTAATACTAGCTTATATGTAATAATTACTACCCTTTTTAAGACCTTTTTAAAGGCCTTAACTATAGAAGTTAGTAAACTATCTATATACCTCTAAATCTTTACCTTTATAAGTATTAATTATAACCTAAGTTTAAGGGTATTACTTAGAGTCTAGGACTATTAGGGCTTGTTATAGGTAAGGGGTAGTAAAGGGGTGCATAACTAGATATTAAGGCCTATTATAACCTAATCTAGGTTAAATAGGACTAGTCTAGTGCCTTAAAAGCCTTCTTAGATATTACTAGGAGTAATTACAGCCTTAAAAGCTATAATAAAGTAAGGTAGGAACTTAAGTTTAGTAATATAGGTAATATAGTTATATATAAGCTCCTTAGCTTAGTATCTATATACCTTCTTTAAAGGTATAAAATAATCTATATTAAGAGGCTATAGAAGGTAGGATAAGTATAAGGGTATATAGATAGTTATAATCTTATTATCCTTATAGTATTACTAGAAAGTAAGTAACTTATAGCTTTTATAGCTGTTAATAATAAGTAGTTAGTAGCTACTAACTACCTTCTTCTTTATATAGGTATTAAAGTACTTTAACTAGTCTAAACTAAGCTTATTTATTATCTAGCTATTCTTAAAAACTATAATAACCTAATCCTAGGGTAGATCCTTCTCTTTATACTAGGTAGAGAGGTAGTAGTAGCCTTTAAAAATAATAAAAGGTAGAATAGCCTACCCTATAGTATTAATACCCTAGATAACTATAGTCTACTCCTAGTTACCCTACTATACTACCTTTAGCTGTCCTTAATAATCTAAAAATATAATAACTACTCTAGTTAATATCTAGCCTATTATAAAGCCTATCTTATTAAAGTTATACGTATTATTATCTAGGATACTATACTAGGCTTTAATACTTTCTATAAGGTAGAACTAGCCTTATATAACCTTTAGATCTTTATATAGGGCTTTTTTATAGTTATACTTATAATTAAACTTTATTTAGAGCTTAGGGTAATATTTAATAAATATACTAGGCTAGTTTGTACTAACCTAGCCTAGTTTACGCTTAGCGCGTAGAGAATTAGCTATATTAGCTATAGCTATAAGCTAGAAAAAAAAACCTTATAAATCTAGGTTAAGTATATATTTAATAATTACCTTTTTTTTAATCTAGTCTAGCTTTCTTAAATTAGGTGTATAATCTACTTAGGAAGGTTATCTAGCACGTTACTAACGTAGTGTTACTTTAGGAATGTTATAGATAGCTATAGTATATTAAATTAAGAGGTTTATATCTTATTTAAGAGCCTAAAGTGTAAGCTATATCTAGTATTTATTAGAAGGCTGCTTCTAGTATTGTTGTTAATATATTACGTAGGTAGGTAGGATTTGGTAGGGGCTTAGCAAAAGTGCGTTGCTTGCCTGTGTGCGTTGCTTACCTATAGAGTACGTTAGTATTATTAGAAGATATATAAAATAAACTTATAAAAAAAGGTTTTAACTAAAAATAAAAAAAGGGGTTAGATAATCCTACTTAAAAAAAAAGGGTCTAGATAATCCTACTAAAAAAAAGGGTCTAGATAATCCTACTTTTTATAACTTTTTTCTAGCTAGAAATTTTAAACTATATAAAGTTATATTCTAGTTAGAAATCTAAAATAAAGTTATTAAAAAAGATATTAACTAAAAATAAAAAAAGGGTTTAGATAATCCTACTTTTTATAACTTTTTTTTTTACTAGAAATTTTAAACTATATAAAGTTCTATTCTAGTTTAAAATCTAAAAGAAACTTATTAAAAAAGTTCTAACTAAAGATAAAAAAAAGGGTTAGATAATCCTCTATTTTAAAACTTTTTATTAAGACTAGAAAACTTTTTTTATATAATTTATTATAATAGTAGAATACTTATTATTTACTAATAAAATAGATAAAAAACTAAAAATAAAAAAAAGGGTTAGATAATCCTACTATAAAATAAAAAAGTAGAAAAAGGGTCTAGATAATCCTTACTACTATAAAAAAAAAAGGTCTAAAGTATTCTAGTTTTTTTTTTCTATTTTTTTAGTAGTAGAAAAGAAAGAAAAAGTAGAAAAAAAAGTAAGAAAAATAAATTTCCTAATAAGGAAATTTTTTTTAAAAAAAATAGGATTTTTTTTAGGGTTAGTAAGGCTAAAAAATAGGAATTAAAAAAAAGGGGTTAGAAAAGCCAAAGAGGTTAGAAAGTCTCCTAGATAAGTTAGTAGGGTATAGCTAGATATATATATAATAAGTATAGCCTTAAATACCTAGCTAGGTATAGTAGCTATTAAGTATAGCCTTATTAAGAGTAAAGAGTAGCTAAGGATTAAGGTATATAAGTTAGTTAAGGCCTATTAAGTAGTAGTAAAGAAGATTATAGATAGTAATAATAGTAATAATAAGTATAACCCTACTCCTATAGCTTTATCTATCCTTATATAATTAATACTACTATATAAGCTAATATTACTAAAACTATTTAAGCTATAGTAGCTATTTATATTAGTAGTAATTATATTAGAAATAGACTTACTAGTTATTTTTTCTATTCTATTATACTTTATAATATAAGAGAATAGAAGTATAGAAGTAAATAGTTAAAGATAAAGGTAAGGCTAGCTAGGCCTATACTTTACTAACTATATATACCTATAGTAATAGTAAGATCCTATAGATTATATACTTAGGTAGTAGGGATTATTAGTAGTAAAGGTAGATAATAGTAGGAAGAGGGAGTACTAGTCTCTATACCTTCTCCTTAATCTTTTTATCTACTTTTACCTTTAAATTAGCTATAAACTCTACTTTCTTTTTCTTAATATTTTTTTTAATAGAAAGATAAAAGAAAGTATATTAGTTAGTATAGGTAGTAATTCTTTAGGTACTATATACTAGTAAACTTTTAGATACTAAGCCTTAAAGGGGGCCTAGCTTAAAAAAGATAGACTTATAATAATTAACTAAGTATAATAATAGCTAGCTCTTAGGTTTAGTATTTCTTTAGCCTAGTATATATAGTTTATAGCTAATTATATAACCCTTACCCTTATAGTAAAGTAGCCCTAATATAACCCTACTAAATACTACTATTATAATATAATATAATAAATAGCTTATAATATAGTTATTATATAACCTTAGGAGTAGGTATATTTAAAGTATATAAGTTTACTATATAATACTATAGAGTTATATTAATTTCTACTTTAATTTAGGTATTAATCCTATTAATAGAAGATTTAGGGTAGGGTAGGATTAATCCCCTAACTATTAGGGTTTAAGGTAGGATTAATCCTATACTAGAGTTAATCCCTTTACCTATTAAGGATAGAATAATAAAGGTAAGAGAGAATAGTTATAAAAAGAATATAAATATAATATTTAACTAAATCTTCTTTACTATTACCCTTTAAGATAGTTAGCCTTACTTTGCTATATTCTTCTATCTTTTCTCTCTCTTCTAGGTTCTCTATTATACTCTATACCTATATACTACTAGAGCTTCTAAGCTTTCCTAAGCGTATTTAGTAGACTCTCTAGTAGAAGCTTACTCTTAGTAAAGAATAATACAACGTAAAGGTTTATATTAACTTAGCAATAATAGCATATCCTACTCTAGGCGGATTAGGGTCACTCAACCATGACTAACGCGCAAATTCTGGAGTTGATTTGTCGAGGGTCTCACGAATTCGCGGTGGGGGGAAGTTACGACGTGGAGATTACGCACTAAGGTGTCCACGTCATCCTAGTTTGAGCAACCGATCCTCGGAGCGGACAATGTCCCAATTGTCCTAGATCTTGAAAAATGTTTCATATGCTTTACACAGACAAGCTTTTCATATGATGGGGGCCGCGTCTTCTCCTGATGGCAAGTTCCGTGCCCTGCTACTTCTGCGTACGATGATTGGTCGATCACTCCAGGGTATGGCTACAAGCGTTCGCGCTATTCACGGCTTCGCTAAGATGCGGACAAACCACCCCTATCAGTCATGTCAAACATCAATCTGTTGTCGAAGACATGGCCATATTTCTCCCGGATGGCGAAGAATAACGGCGTCTGACACCATGCACTTCCAATGATTACAGGACTTGCAATAGATCCAGGCAGCTATTCAAGCCCTTAGTATTTTCTAAATCTTTTTTCTGCTCTACATTGAGCAAATGAGCTATTACAAAAAAAATGATACATTGAGCTTGAACGCCGGTCTCGATCACTTGAATTGTGTGATAATCAAGATCGAAGTCGAGATGTGAAACCTGAAGCAAAGTGTCTAAGCATACCCCAAGCTTTACCAATAACCCGAATATACTCCAGGGTCGATCCCTGGCTATAGGACACGAGTGTGAAATCCCAGGGCACGATGATACCATACGGCTAGGGACACCTTGGACCGACATGATGAAGTCTGCGTATGGCGGCCGTTCCTCAAGCGTTGAATGGTCAAGGTTTCCTCATGAGATCTCTAGAAAGTGTTTCGCCAAGCAATTTACAAGAGATCTAATTGTCTGGGCTGTACGCAGCATCAGGTTGGCAGATGCTTCCGATCTAAATGCCAAGGCCGCGACATACGCAGCTCTCAAGCATTGTCGTAGAATACATTGTATACGCAGATTGCGTCGCAATCTCGTCGAACGGAGGACGAATGGTGAAATCAACAATTTTTGATTACAGTGCGCAGAACAGGGCCTCGAAGATGGTTATGTGGGCTACGATAAATGGAAAATAGCATGGGACGCCAGCTGAGACCCCACAACAATATCAACGTACTGAATGATAGAGGCAAACCCGAAATATCCTGGGATATGGCATTGAACAATGTATTCGTAATGCATACTACAACCAAGGACTTCAGGACATATATAAAGCCACCATTACACTGTGGGAAACTTTCACTCATCTCATCATCAATCACACATTCAAAAGTTGCTCCCTTTTCCTCGATCATTCTTGTCAATATGAAGTTCACTTCCATTCTCTTCCTCGTTGGAATGACTGGGTATGTCTTCGTGTGTAGCACGATAACCGCTCTGACTCAAGTTCAAACAGCTTTGCCGCAGCCCTGCCTCAAGCATCGCAGCCTGCTCGTCCTAGTGGCCGCCCGTCTGGCAGTGTTCTGCCTCCTCGTCCTTCTGGATCCGGACGTCCAATCCCTTCAGGCGTTCCTTCAGGGCTTCCGATCCCGTCCGACCTCCCAGCCCTTCCCAGCGGGTGAGTAGTGAACGAGATCTGCTGTTCGATATACTGACTTGCCACGCAGTCGCCCCTCCGGCCCAGCCTTTTCAGGCCGTCCATCGCGCACTGGCTCTGCCGGTCCCCGTCCTACCCCGTCCGGCGTGCCCGTGGACGATGTTGAGTAGTAGTCTCTTTTGTCTACTCAACGACCTCAGATGTGTGACGCGAGAATGTTCTGAGACGTCACCTGCTTAATTCAGGCATATTTGAGAAGAAAAACTCTACTTCATTACCTTTCTATGTAAATACACTCTGTCGCTACCGCCAATATGATTTCGTACCAGGCCTTCAATCTTTGAATCTCTCGAGAGTGAATCGGTGGCGCTTGTGTATCACTATAAGAATAGGCCTAACGATACAGCGACACTATCCATAAACATTAGGCCTTCCTTGAGATATGACTAGCTGATGATGAAACTACAATACTAGCCCCCCATGGGCCATTTGCCTGCCGCTCTCGTTTCTCGCTGCGCCTCATCGACACTAAATTCCGCCAGCGCCTTTAACATTGCTGCCGAACATGCACTTGTCGTCGCGGACCGCCAGGACCTCACGCGGAGCGCGTCGGAGAAGTACGCTTCACCACCGCGACAGCAAGATATCAGAGTGCTAACACAACTCGCGACACGGCGCGGATGTAACCCTGACGATATTTGCGTTGACCGTGATGATGAAGGGGCTAGTAAAAGCACCGGTGATGCTTAGGACAGAGCAGAAAGCGAAGACCAAGGAAAAGGCTTTTCCGCAGAGCGTGTTTGTCAGGAGCGCAGGTCTATGTATAATGTGCGGGAATGTGGCGCACAAGGTGCGCGATATCGAGAGGGGGGGGGGGTGATGTCGAGTATGTCCACGTACCAGGATCTCGAGCAATCGCACATGAAACACATACCACCTGAGCGCCCTCCACAGAAGACATCGAGAACAAGGCAGTAGCGTTGAAATTGACATCAGCAACCATTAATCTACAATAAAAAAAATGCTCCAATAGCGTTTCAACCACGTACCGTATACGCAGGTTGACGAAAACAACGTATCAAAGACCTTCACAATATCTAAGCAGATACAGATACTTTGATTGATGTGTGCGAGATCACGGATCGAGCGTGGCCAGGGCGTATTTCTGGGGTCAAGTGTAAAGCGGTATACTACTACAAGTCGTTAGAAGTTAATGGTAATTATTGATACGAACGCTAACGTACTTATGCGTGCGTCAATTGCAGCGTCAAGTCGTCCATGGTGGCTGGTTGTGCACGCAAATGACACTGCACTAAAAGCGTCTATGTAGGAGGCTGAGTCCAACCGCCGTTTGCGCTGGCGATGGATTTTGATCGACTTATTGCGGTACTATACCCGCAATGATGCGGGTCATCCTTTTCAACTCTGCTTAACATAGAATTACCATGGAAGCACATCAAATTCACACACCGAATACGCATGGAGTCATCCGTGTCTAATCATGCATGTATTGAATCAATAACTTTCACCATAACGTAACCCCAAAGTCAAACATGTCCTGCGCGAGCCGTATCCTCAACCTCGCTATGCTGCCTATCCACATCCTTCCGATCAGCACCAGTGACAGCCGCCATATCCTCATCCGCAGCGACATCGAAGTTCCTGCCGCGGTACTCGGGCCCAAGGAACGTGAGAAGGATAACATAGGCATACACGCAGCCCATGAAGATGCAGATAACAAGACCGTACTGGTAACGCTTGGTCTTGCCCTTTGGAGGAAGCGGGAATCGCTCGCCGATGGTGGCTTCGATGGTGGATGATGCAGAAGACACGAGATTACCCAGCTGGTATGATGTGCCGACGACGAATGTGCGGAAGGAGCCTGGGGACAGTTCCATGAGGTGGATGGGGATCACGCCCCATGCGCCCTGGACACAGAATTGCTGGAAGAAGGCGGCGGCGATGACCGCGTTGCTGCTGGTGAATGTGTAGGGGTAGAGTAATGCGCCACCGAGGATGCACATGCAGATGATGCTGAAGCGGCGACCAACAATGGAGGAGCTGTAGCCGACTACTGTACCACCAGTCATGGCGCCGAGGTTGGCGATGACTTGGGTTACGGTGACGCGGTTGGGGGAGAAGTTGTATTGGTTAGACAACATTGTAGGATACAGATCCTGACTGCCGTGCGACATGAAGTTGAAGCCGGCCATGAAGAGAACCATGTAGATGAGCAGCAGCCAGTGGCGCTTGAGTGCGACCTTACCTTCCTCGATGAAAACCTTGGCGGCGTTGGGCTCTTCCTCCCGGATGCGTTTGCGTTCTTGGTAGGCCTGAGTCTCGGGGAGGCAGAGACGGAAAATGATGATGAGAACAGGAGGGCCAGCGCCGAACCAAAATAGTGGTCGCCACCCATGGCCAACAGTATTGACGAAAGCGCGGGCAAAGACGACAGCAAGGAGGTAGCCAAACGCATAGCCTTGCTGCAGCATACCGGAGATGATACCACGTGCCGCATCAGGGACATCCTCGAGGGCTGTTGAAGTCAGTGGTGTTTTTCCCAACTCTCGAGTGCGGAACTAACCAGTCGCAGCAGCATTGCCGTAAAGACCACCCATAGCAATACCAAAAAGAGCTCTCACGCCCAGAAACTCATTGTAAGTGCGACAAAATCCTGTACCGAGCTCAAGCACAATGAAAAGCACATTGTTGATGATGAATGGCCACTTCCGTCCATAGCGATCGGCCGCGAGTCCAAAGATGATACTGCCCACGGACCTCAGCATAAGCACAAGGGTGATGCCCCAAGTGATGTCGGCTTTCGTCTTGCCGAACGACTCAGCCAGATCCTCGACTGTCAGCGACACGGTGAAGAAGTCGAATGCGTCCCATGACCATGCGAAAAAGGCGACGAGGAAGAATAGCCACTGCTGCAAGTTGAGCATGCGAAGCAGAGTGATGGGGTTTGCGACCTTGTCGTGCGCCGGCTTCAAGGTAGACAAGCGCGTCGCGAGATAGCGTCCAACCGACGGTTGCGCAGTCGGCTGCACATACTCGCGCTGTTCCAAACGATCCTTTTCGTCAGCCATATTGGCGATGCTGTCGAAAGCCTCTGGCGACGAAAGCTGCGTGGAAAGAGTATTTGCCTATAGTCCCAGATCGTGTGGAACAGGCTGGTTGTCAAAATGCGGGGACGAGTCAGGCTTTTAATCTCCCACCCGGTGTGTATGCAACCCTCGTCGCGGTGCCAAATCGATGGCCGAAGACACGGGTCTAACGATCAACCGTAACACGCTATGAAAGTGTCGACCGCGGACGCAGATTGCGAGGTTTAGTGTACGTATGACGTCCCTACATCCCCGCGCTGTCCTTTGCCCTCCAATGGTCTTGTGCGGAGACAAAGTATCAGGCTGGAAGGAGTTTAGCACAATGTAACGAGCTGCGCGCCCCCAGCCGGGTTTCACAGCTAAGAATGGTCAAGAGATGACAAGCGTCGCTTGGCTGTAATAGCCCGCATGAAAAGCTTTGGCAAGACATGCCGCTTTGCGCCCCAAAGCTTGGGCGACGTCAGTCGATGTGAAAGCTGCAATGATGCATGTGCTGTGAATTGTGGTGGTCGTCATTCAGCTGGATCGAACAAGACTCCTATGCCG
Organism: Coniothyrium glycines; assembly: GCA_025742365.1. Taxonomy (NCBI): domain Eukaryota; kingdom Fungi; phylum Ascomycota; class Dothideomycetes; order Pleosporales; family Coniothyriaceae; genus Coniothyrium; species Coniothyrium glycines. The sequence continues at coordinate 92,624 of JAMXIJ010000052.1, read as the reverse complement.
CACACCAGAGTGGTGAAATCGCGTATTGCATACACTTCCGCGATCTATTTCGTTCTGCTACCGTGCTGGCGCATGCCATCGCATGGCAAGCTGCCAGACCTAGCGCCGCTATGCACAATGCCGAACACACACAACGCTAAGCCAGATAATCCCACTGGAAAAACGACGTCGGATCGGACTTAAACTCGTACGGCAATTAAAACCCACACAAGCTTCGAGACGAGGGCGTTGTTTGTTCTGAACGAAGTCCTTTACATCTTCTAGCTCCCGTGTTAGCATTTTGCTACTTCCGCTGGTGCATGGCCAGCATCCGGCTTGCCCAATCAAAATATGCAGCGTTTCGTTAGGTAGTTTGGGGAGTGTGGCTGTTGTGGAGCTCCGCGTCCGAGATGCAAAAGCTCTGGCCAAAGACGGGTGCGGAGCAGGTACGTAGGTAGTCTCTGGGCAAAGTCAAAGGATCGCGCGATTGACCGGGACCTGGCCTCGTATCCACAGTTTGTGGAGACCCCAAGGTCGTATTGAGGAAGCCATGTGTGCGGGATTTTGGCTGCGGAGACTTTAGGCTTTGAGTCGCATCAAGACCCCGTTGAGGCAGCATACGAATGTCTTAGCTGGACATTTCTCAGCTAAGCACGAAATCCTGGGCCTGGTAGAAGCATTTGCCTTGGTCATCCATTTCTCGTACATGCCGGCTCAAGTCATCTTTTTGCATCCAGTCCTCGACGTAACAGTCTCCTACCAACTTCCATTGAGTATCTGTGGTCGCTGTCGCTGACAGACGAAGCAGAAATGGCGTTTCAGCACCGTGCAGGACGACTGCTTGGTCACCTACCTTCGTCCAAGGCGGTCCGAGACCAATGAATCCTCTTTCCGTGATGAACATGGAACGAACGTGCAAGGCCTGTGCAATGGCGACTCGAGATGCTTGGCCCAAGAATCGCAGATCCGGGACGTGCTCAAAGTAGGAAGCGTGTTCGTCCTTGACGCGAAGGCCGAGGTGGATTGCACGCCAGAATTTGAGTTTGAGTAGAGCTGCATCGTGCTTCGCAATGTGGGATGCGGATGTGTACGCTGTGGCAATACGATCCCATGCGTTTTGAAGCTCCATCTTGAAGGGGCTGCCTGTGCCTAGGGCATATTCACAAAGCTCACGGCCAATGTCTTTTACGTAGATGACCTTGTCAATTGACGTACCCAAGATACTGATCAAGGAGGAGTTTAGGATCGTCATGTAAAATCTGCGTGACAAGCCAGTCTGATAATGTTTCATACCCGTACCGCCCAGAGGATAAGGTCGAGTTCCGGGTTCTGCTCTTGTGATACGTGCGACGTAGGACGGTGAAGAAGAAGAAGTACTAACATCTGTCAAATTCTGTGCGTAGTGGAGTATCGAGACCTGGCCAGACGCAAGGCTTTTTGCTGTCAGATCGGTGAGGATTTCCGTCAAGCTTAATTTGTAGTCTGGCAGGAGGGTGATATCGCCAGATGCGAGGCCCAGTGCTGCGTACACTTTGTCCCGTTCGTCACTACACTCGCGATACACGAGCATACGGCACCACTCGTATAATGTTCTCACTACTCGTGGTTTTCCCAATCTATTGCGCCGTAGATGGATGTACCGTGCATCGACTATCTGGTTGACCGTGTTCAAGTTGTGCAAGAAGGTATCCGAGACGTCGCTGGTGCGTAGTTGGAAGAAATGCTTATGCGACCACAAGGCAAACACCGCAGAGGCAAATTTGTTGAAACTGAGCGTATTACGTCCAGCGTGCAAGACCACTTGCTTCGCAAGCACCACTTCTTGGACAACCCATACTCTACGAAACCACGTCTTGCCGAAAAAGTGTCCAAGACGCCTTATATCGCAACAACCTAGCAGAGTACGGAATTGTCCTTGCAAGATACTCAGTCCAATAAGGTGTGATTCTTCACCATCCTCTGGTAGATCGTCCAATGCGTATTTGTCAAGCCCAGTACTTATGCTCGAAACCGAATCAGCAGGATATGCTACACCCTGTTCCATTTTGTGCTGGATCTTGCAAGATCCTACCTGAACATGTCGGAGAAAGCGCAGCTCGGTATCGCAATTATCCCGGCCCAACCATACATGGACTTTGAAGGCACAGGAGTATATATCGGCCATGTTCCTGACCTGATGATTCCGCTCCAGAACGTTCGACTGATCTATACATACCGCATCAACCCATAGCATACGATCACTGTTTCCAGATTTCAACACGCGCAGTGCATGGTACAGGTTCTCCGTGATGCGAAGTGTTGAAGCGGTGTTGCGTATGTATAGTGTGTGGGTGAGTTTTGGCCGGCCCCAGGTATAAGATAATGCTGCGTAATGAGCTGCACCGAGCCGATCCTCGATGATATCGCAAACCAGCCATGGTTCTCCTTGCTCATGTGGAACTAGTGTGTCTGATTGAAGCTTCAGTAGGCGAATGGAATCTGGATGTGATAGAGATGTGTAGGTATATCGATTGAGCTCGTGATTTGCGGCTGGCGTCACATGATCAAGTGCGGTCGGTGCCATTCCCGCGTCCGAAGCAAGGCTCATTTCGACAAACGGCGCGGACGTGTTTCACGCATCGATATATAACCAGAGCATTGAAATTCTAGGATGTAAAGTGTCAAGTAAACCCGCAAGGCAACGGAGTAGGGTTGGCAACTTGGCGCAGCGCACCTTGTACGTAATCACAGTAGTGTGTCGCGATTGGTCGACACATCGTGGCGCCCTTCACTCACGCTGGGCGTGCGCATATGTGGTCCTGTCAGAGGAGAGTGCGTGCGTGATGATTTTGATGAGTAGAATTAGGTTGGATTCCTGAAAAGTCTGATATCCAGATGGTCACTTCCTTTTTTGGTTACCTAGAAGGCGACAACTATTAGCTTGTTGAGTTAAGCACGAGTGGAGAGAACATTGATAGGTACATATGTAAACATGCATGAATTACTTTTGTTCAATAACTCCGGTGAAAGAAAAAATGCCGCCTGAATGTGAACACCATCTAGAAAGAGACTAAAGTTCCAAGGCTACCGGTATGTATGCTAATGATCGCTCGTATCGTCACAAAATGCCATGCAAGACGGAAAAAACAATCAAATCTGTCCCTGTCTACTCGACACCGCGCGGGAACTACTGCCCGCTTCACTGCTAAACTCCTCAGTCAGGCGTTCCAGCTCTGTCATGCGCAAGGCTTCCTCGACGTTTTGCACAAAGTGACGTGGGCCACCGCACATTTCGATGATGCCGCTGCGGTCGAAGAGTTGGTAGACAGGGCTGCGCTCGGGTGGGACACGGCAGAAGAAGACGCGGACGCTGCGACTGCGGTATGATTCTACAATCTCGGCAAGGACCTGTGCGCCTGCTCCGTCGAGCGAGGTCACGCCATGCATGTCGAAGATGATGTTTTGGTTGTGTTCTGCACGACGCACACGGGGCAGAGCGGGATGTGCTTTGTCTGTGCCGTGGTTTTCGAGACGGCCGAGTCGTGTTTTGAGACTGCCGGTGTTGGCGAAGGTGAGTGGCTCGGGGATCTTGACAATGAGACATCCTTCGATGAATTCAACGCCGTCAGGATTGACCTCTGCGTTCACAAAGCGATTGGTGCTGCCCGGGACTCGGCCTAGAATCTGGATGCGAGGGCGGACTGAATGGCGGATCAGGCGGAGCAGAGACAATCCAATGCCTACGCCGATGCCGCGCTTGAGGTCCCACAGAATGGTGATGACAAAGATCAAGCCCATGAGCACGAGCTCGGACCAACCCCGAATCCGAAGGAAGAACTTGACATCGTGGGGTGCTTCTTCTACCAGTGAATACGCTACTACTGAAACCATGGCGCAAAGAACTCCTTTCGGAAGGTAGTAAAAGTAGGGCAACATGAAGCAGGTGCAGAGGATGGTGATGATTGATAGAAAGACGGAACTCATGGGTGTCAGACCGCCAGTCGATGCATTGACTTTGGAACGTCCGTAGCCGCCAAATGCAGGCAAGGCCATGAAGAATCCGCCCGCGATATTTGCGGTTCCCAGTGCTATCAATTCGCGATTGGCACTCAGTGGCATTTGGACACCATCTTTAGTCTGGTCGCCGCTACCGAGCGACTTGGCAGCGACAGAGGACTCGAAGAAGCCTAGCATTGCAATTATCAAAGAAGTGTTGATTGCGTCTGAAGTGTATTTGAGGTGCGATGTCTCGAAAGGAAAGTGCACAGAAAAGATGCGCCCGCCCGAGTTGACGTCGCCAAGAACAGCGAGGCCTTTGAGGTCAAGACGGTATGTGTAGGTGAGAATGGCGGAGAGGACGACTACGACGAAGCGGTCCGGGATGTAGGCCACTGATGGATAGCGGGGCTGCAGCCGCTTCTTGAATTCTCTGTATAACATTAGATGTGTCGAGACAGCTATTTGTGGAAGGCTTTACCTGAAAAACATGATGATGGCAAAAGCTGTAAACGACATGGCGCAGGTGAGACCATGCGCCTTTCCGATATTACGGCAGAGGAACATAGCCTTGTCAAGACAACTCCCGTGAGAAACCTGGTCGGCAGCGAGTCTTGCCAAGCCCATCTGAGGGATCAGTTGATCCACAAAGATGACAACGCCGATAGCGCTGATGAAGCCGCGGAGAAAGGGTCGACTCAAGACGTTGTCCAGAAAGCCGAGCCTGAAGAAGCCGGCGATGAGGATGAAGGCGCCCGCGAGACAGGTGACGATGCCCGCGATTTCCGCATTGCGACGGCCGTCGTTGTCTCCGGTAGCACCTTTCTTGATGTTCTCGCGCACAATCTCGCCGACGAGGAGGGAGCCTGGGGCTTCTGGGCCGACAATCATCTGTGGACAAGTACCGAGGATGGCATAGATGAGGGGATTGAGGGCGAAGCTGTAGAGACCGTGGACGGGCGGCAGATGTGCAAGATTGGAAGCATACGACAGGGCCATGGGGATGTAGAAGGAGGCCATGGTGATTGCGGCAATGAGGTCGCCCTTGACATGTTTCCACTTGTACTGCCTCGTCCAGTTGAGGATGGGGACGTAGTAGCGCAGGTACATCATGCGCTTGTCCTTGATGCCGTGACGCTCGGCCAGCCACCAGGTCGTGCTCTTGTGCTGCGGAGTGGTTTTGTTCAGCACGCCGTCTGCGAAGGCATCACCAAGAAGGGCATGAGCGGCGTCTGGTGCTTCGGCGTCTGCTGTCTCCACGATGCCGGGGAAGACACCCCCAAAGCTGTTTTCGGACTGTATGCTGCCGGCAAAGCTCCCGTAGTTTCTGTGTGTGCCCGGCCGCGCATCGTAGCCGACGACCGAGTCGAGGTTCTGGTGGGAGAGCAGGCGCGTGCGCACCGTCGGCTCGAGGTCGTTCTCCAGGTCGCTCGCAGGCTGGAGGCCGTCGGGGGAGGAGTCGCGGTGGTAGGGGGCGTGCTGCTGGTTGGCGTGGGCGTGCTGCTCGTCGGCGTGGGCGTGAGGCGGGTGCGGGTGCGGGTGCGGGTGCATCGTGTCCTCGGGCGAGCTGGAGCGGTCCGAGGGCACGTAGGTCTGGCGCAGCTGGCTCGGGGTGGCGGGCGCGTGGGCATGGCGGGCGCTGGCATCGGACGAGTCGCGCGAGTGTTGTTGCGACATGGCGTACACGGTGCAGTCACAGTCGCAGGAACTGTGCAGCCTCAGCCGTGCTGTGGCTGGTGACGTGCTGCAGAGGAACTCGGATCAGGGCGCCACGGTGTTGTGTTGGCGGCGGCGGTCATAACGCTGCCGTCTCAGGGCACATGGGACGAGAGGGGTAGGCGTGGGCGGGCGTAGGCAGGCGTATGTGTGAGGTATGTGGGCAGGCGGATGTATTGTGCAGGCGGATGTAGGCGTATGAAATGCGGCAATCTCGTATTTTGCTCCAGAGGCTCCCTTCCTAGCCCGCCCCCCGAGTCTACCCACGGCCCATGGCTGCAGAGGTATCCATGCTCCAGCGCGCTCGACGGGCGCACGTGCCGGCGCAATATTCAAGGCCGGACGCCACCCGCGTGACATCATGGCAGCGATCCCCTCAGGCTTGAGGCTAGAGCCCTGCTGCAGCCCTGCTGAGTGTGGCGCAGGCCGTGTGGTGTGGCTGGTGGCGCTGGCACGGCTGGTGTCTCTCCGCCTGCAGTAGCGCCGCTCTCGGAGTGCTCGCAGCTCGCAGACGTCTTCACCGCCCTGGCAGAAAACATGCCCGCCTCATGCTCCGCCAGATTGCTCCGCACCGCAATAGCACTCCGAGCCTCGCAGCACGTCGTATATAACCTTGACCTGCCACCACTCACCCGCCAATCCGGCCCTCTCGGTGCTGCTGCTGCTCCTGCTGCCGCCATTGATCCTGTTCCATCACCATCACCGCCGCCATGTCGCTCCCCACCCTCCACGCCCGCGCCGAGGAAAAGCCCTTTGAGCACCGCTCCTGCATCACGCCCACCACCGCCAAGAAGCTGCTCGACGCCGGCTACCCCGTCCTGGTCGAGCGCAGTCCCAAGGACCCCAACTACGAGCGCATCTTCAAGGACGACGAGTTCCAAAATGCCGGCGCCACCCTCATCGACACGGCCTCCTACAAGGATGCCCCCAAGGACCGCATCATCATCGGCCTGAAGGAGCTGCCAGAAGACAAGTTCCCGCTCGAGCACACCATGGTCCACTTTGCCCATTGCTACAAGCAGCAAGGCGGCTGGGAGAACGTGCTGGCCAGGTTCCCCCGTGGTGGTGGCACGCTGTATGACCTCGAGTTTCTGCAGGACGAGTCCGGCAGGCGTGTTGCGGCGTTTGGATACCACGCCGGCTTCGTTGGAGCCGCTCTCGCCATCAAGGTAGGCCAGAGGTCATGCGACGAGATCCCAGAACTGACTTGGGCAGACTTGGGCATGGCAACTCACCCATCCCAACGGCGAGCCGCTTCCCGGCATCGAGACATTCACCGACGGCCGCGGATACTACAACAACGAAAGCGAGCTGATCGCCCAGCTCAAGGAAGACGTCGCAGCAGGTGCCAAGGTTGCAGGACGCAAGCCCAGCAGTCTGGTGCTGGGTGCTCTCGGACGCTGCGGATCAGGTGCTGTGGATCTGCTCGAGAAGGTCGGCTGCCCAGAGATTCTCAAGTGGGATCTCGCAGAGACCAAGGATCGCAATGGTCCCTACCCGGAAATCATCGAGTCAGATCTCTTCGTCAACTGCATCTACCTCTCCAAGCCTATTCCTCCCTTTGTCGACCAGAAGAGCCTGCAGTCGCCGTCCCGCAAGCTGAGCGTCGTCTGCGATGTCAGCTGCGACACAACAAACCCACACAACCCCATTCCCATCTACGACATCAACACCACTTTCGACAAGCCTACCGTAGAAGTCAAGGTCGAGGGCGATGGTCCAAGGTTATCCGTCATTTCCATTGACCACCTGCCGTCAGCACTCCCCCGTGAATCATCAGAAGCTTTTAGTAATGCGCTACTGCCGAGTCTTCTCGCGCTCAAGGACCGCGATTCAACGCCAGTATGGCAAGGCGCTGAGAAGCTGTTCAACGAGAAGGTGCAGACGCTGCCGGGCGGCGTGCCTAAGAAGGAGGTGTAGTCATGCTTGAAAGTGCTTAGATGAATGAATAATGATAGACCTGCATATCACAGTAAGCTGACCCAGACTTTGATCGACATGACAACATGGTCCTTCATGAACCATATCGTCATGTCCAAGTCATGTACTCGTTCCGTGCGTTGTCCATCCATCAGAATCTCTACTCTCCAAACACGTCCCCTTTTCTCCATCCATTCAATTCTCCCACCTTTCCAGACCCCTCTTTTCGCCCAAATCAAACCCTTTGTATCAAGATGAAAACGTTCAACACTTTCACTACAAAACGATATGCAAACCCCCATCTCTACACTCACATATAGGCTGCGTATCGTGTAAGAAAAAACACAGACATCCCGGTACAATACAATGAGGTTACGTTGTCCATATTTATTCGAAGAGTAACGATTCCATCAAGCGTGGTCTGAGTCTCTACGATACGGGGCACGCGAGGGACTACTTTCCAGCTCTGACTATACTTGTGACGATCAAGTCCATGGAGTTCCGTCAGCCTCACTAGAACCTCCTACACGGTGGATTCAACAAGTTTCCGAAGCGGACAATACGCCTTCATGGCTGGTGGCTTGACTGTTCCTGGCAGAACACAACTCAAACTCCGCCAATACGTCACCATTTCCTAAGATCAACGTCAATGTATAGGTAATCACCTTCGAAGCTAGCAACGACTGCTCATTCATAACCTCCCTCGACGGCCAAAGTTCAGTATCTCTCGGATTGTCAAGAAATGCGTATGTAATCTTCGGCACGGGAGGCTCTGTTTATAGTTACACAGTTTCAGACCAAACCGATGGACAAGCACTATACCGATATCACGGGAAGCTGCAATAGCGCCAGTTCAGGACGACTCTTTGCGCCCGATGATGATGCTTCGATCGTCCCCTATCAAGGGATCTGGCGAGGCACCAGTATGTGTGCCGCTCGCAGCTTGAAGCAGTGATGCAAAGATCCCGGCAATTGGGGGGTTGCATCGCTCAGTCACATGTGGCGCCAGTATCGTATTGTGGTCCAGTGTGACAACTTTTCTTCAGTTCTGCTGGTGCGTTCTTCACTGGCGCCTGTACAGACGGCAGTTCTGTGCTCGTCTCAAGCGCTACGGGTATCTCTCCGTTAGGTATCGCGACGTCGTTGTCATCGAGTGCTGGGATTTTATCCTCAAACGATGCAATATCGCTTTCAAGTACTGCGGATCTCTTGTATAGTGCAGTATCCTCATCTGCAAGGGTTGTGGATACGTCCATGTCAAGCAGTCCCGTACTTTCATCTAGTCTCGTGGATATCTCCAGTATTTCTCCGCCACCATCAAGTGTCACTCCTTCCCCTCCACTCTGTTACTCTGCACCGAGCACCTACTTATCTAACACTAGTTCTGAGTTCGAAGAACTCTCACCATAGCAGCAAGGAAGTGGAAGCGCTACTCGCTCTGCAACGCGCAGCCCTCAAGCAATTCCCGCAAGCAGGTGACGCTGTCCCGACAGCAGTAAAAGTACTTTCCCCTGAAACTTCCACGTTGAGACTTGCTCAACCAGGGCTTGTCACTGAGACTAGGATGGCGTTGGATCGATAATTCTGGGCACGAGCCCTGCGCGACTCGAGGACCTAATTGAGGCTCCTTATTGCAATGTCGTGATGACTTGTTTGAAGCTTCACAGTGGAGTGGAGGGCACGGCCAGTGTTTTGACTAAATTTGGTACCGCCAGGCCTGGGCCATACACTGTCGAGGCTACTTCGGGTAATCTCTATGTTCTTACTATCAATCATAGTGCACTTTAGGTGGCGATAATCAGCGGATGCACTTGATTGACTCTTTGGTGGTCGTTCCTGTCCGCGGACCAGCTGGTCAGCCGATTTGTTTTGAGATTCAGTCTTGCAGGGCGAGCGGTTAATGTTTTATCGAACCATCTTTTTACACTATATAGACGCAATTGTGGATCTGATAGTTATATAGACTACTTCCTTTATGTCTGATCGTGATTGATAAGACTTTTTTCCAAGTCCACATCCCACATCCACATGGCAATTCCTCGGGATCGCCAGCACTCACAGTTCGATCCTGGTTTCCATCATCGTTCTTAATATCGTTCCCAATATCGTTCCTACAGAATCAGTCGTAGATATCACACGGAGGAAAGCTGTAGCCATGACGCGAACTACTACCCTAGACACCAATACTGATAGAATGAACCATCCAACGCGTATTCGTCAGAGCAGCGTGGCTACGATATCTAACCAGACACACCTACAGAAGAAGAAAAACCCCGTCATCTTCTCTCCCATGCTCTCCATGCCTTCTTCAGCATTGCTCTCCCGTCACAGCATCCGCATAGCGGTACAATGCACTGCCGTCTAACTGCAAAAACACATGACATGGGAACAGCAATCACTTGTGCTGACTACGCGCGACGAGGCCCCGCCGCACGAACATGTTCGACAAAACCAGTCGGCTTGTCATGATCTGCCGTCTCAAGAACGCTGCGCTCTCATCTTGGGACAGAAGATCTGCGAGGACGCCAAGCTCGACTGTTGTGGTGGTATTCGGATACTTCGCGTATCTGGACGACTCCTGTAGCGTATCGAGGCGCATGGTTGGCAAACAGAACGGTGGTGCAGAGACCAGGGTCGCGTTGCCAGATGGCACGGGGAGCTGGGATGTCGGTTCGGAAAACAGCAGCGTCTGTCTTGTACGATGACGCGGTGCCGGAGTGACTTGTCGATGCCATCGAAGCAGTCGCTAGTCCTGCCAGATTGGCCGGGAAATATCAATACGTGGGCTCTGGAGTTATGGTGTGACGGGTCCGCGGGCCATGTATGTGGCGCGAGGTCAGTGAAGTAGAATTGAGGTCGTGTTTGAGGCGGTAATGTCCCTTATGTGCCTGCACTGCCCAGGATTAGGTCAGAGTTCTGGGTAGTATTCATTTCAACAATGTCCCTTGTATTTAGGACCGTTTCCTACTCCATGGGGATATGTGTTCAAGCAACCATAGCCGAGGAAAGCACGAGCTGTTATGCCATGGAACTCGGGCACAATTGGTGGCATAAGACCGAGCTGGATCAGATGACGGACCAAGTCCTCGCATGCAGTTCGAGAATTAATAGTGTCTGAGTGGTCCAGTATCTCGCTTGCGGCGCTGTGGTTGGCTGCGGGACTATCGACCACGTGCCTGTAGCTGACAAGCTAAATTGTACAAGAAGAGCCGTGGAAGATATCGAGCATTACTCGGTCAATACTGTGATTCAGTCTGTTATTTTGAGATTGTTTACCAAAGGAGGAGCCGGTTCTAGCTTCAGATTGCTAGTTGAAACTCAGTATAATGTACATAAAGGTAGTTACTGTTGGTTTGACCAGTAGACACTTTTCTAAGGTGCGCATATTACCTTTTCTGTTGCATTGGTTATGTCTTAGGATCCTGATGTCTTAGTAGTAGCTATATCTCTGCGTAGCACTGCTGTTTCTACTCTTACCTTTATAAAATATGTGGTTTTCTTACTTTTCTAGACGTTAGAGATTTGCGCGTTCTACTGATTGTAGCGTTGTTTTTCTGCTGACCTGGGGCCCAAAAAAGGTTTGTCTATTGTTCTTTGCTTGGGGTTATGGCGTGAGGAGTAATACTTTACATTCTTCGTGCCGTGGTTATGTTTGTCTTTGAAACCTAGTTGGTTTCGCTGACAGTACCCTAGACTATAACTATCTGGACATGGAAGTTGGCCACTTAGAAGAAGCAGATGAGTTCATAGCCGACGAGGTCATGGTTGTGCTACATTAAAGGAAGAAGTCTAGAACATCTTAGTTTACTAAACAGAGCTGAGCACGGGATTGATACCACGTGGTAGCCTGACGGAGTCGAGAGCAGTATCTTAGCTAAAATCGTTTGACCATGGCATGTTCAGTCCTGCAACTATAGTAGCACGCTTGGTGCATAAGTGGCTGACTGCCAAATCAAATTAATAGAAAGCAGCGTGATCATCATAGACTTCACACCAATCAAGATCATCGCGAATTCGATAGCAGGCTTATAAGAATGTCTAGATTCGGTATATATGGCCACGCGCACTAGCGCCACTAAAGTACAAATTGCAATATCGAGATAGTGAAGTACCCAACTGAAATATTTTGGCTTGTACTACAGCTGGAAGTCAAAGGGTTAGACATGAAATGGCAGCGCATCAAGTCTGTGATGACTCATCAATCAGTGTGCCGTAATGTGAATAGACCCGGGCCTTGTTTGTACCAGATCAGCCACAGGTGAAAGCAAACAAAAGACTCTGGCTACCAGATTTACACTCTCCGGTCCCCAGAACGAACTTACAGATCTAACAGCCACAAGAACGGGTAGCTCTTGACTCGATATGAACATTGACCAAGATCGTGATGATCAGTACGTCTAGTCCACCGATAGCGAATGTATGTGAAGCTTCATGCATTCTTGCGCTGCCTTAGCGATGCTTGGTCCAGACTGTCATTGTAGACACGGCGTGGCCGAAAGCCCAGAGCTCCGTGAACCCAAATCAGAGGTTGCGCTCCTAATGATTGATCAAAGGCCGTCTCAATGGTTGAAAGGAACGCGACCTGCCTGCTCGTGAGTCTGGGCCTCGGAAACTACAAAAGCCAACCACTAACGCCAATGTGAGGCTTGAGTACTCAGTACGATGGCGAGCAGGACTCGAGCCAATCTTCCAATCTTGGGGACGGAAGACGATGTGTGACAGCACATTAGCGAGTTACCTAGCCTCCAGTGAATGTAAGCTAAGGCTACAAATACTGACGGTGCTCATGTTCCGCAGCACACGTGCGATTTTGGTTGGCCAAAAGTTGTGGAGAGAATATGTTAGCGAACATGTTAGCGAGATTGGTGGTTTACCGGTAGCATCGATAGGTATGGCCAAGGTGCCAGAAATCTCCATCAAAAGTATTCTAGTACGACGCTCATCCAGGTTATCGCTGATGGAGAGCTCTGTGATACAAGCTACTGACATCAGAAGTTACACTGTTGAGCTTGAATTTAATAACCAGACCTATACACTTCGTGGTCATCCTATCGGACATGCAGTAAAACTGTTGATGCAAACACGTTCGAGAATCGCGACCTGTATGCAAACCAGGAGAATGCATCAGGCTATGGTCATAGTTCAGAATCCACTCATGATCCGTGATCGCGACATCGCTTGGCTCTTATCATCAAAATCTTCTTGTCACCTTTCCAAGAACGCCAACAACGGCATACTGAAAAGCCTCATCTGTTAGCGAACATTGACGACCTTTCACATTTGCCAGGGCCTAGACTTTTAAGATCGTGGACTGTAGTCTCCAAACTTGAATCTGAGTTACCTTTCTGCCTAGTCAGAAGCCTGACAATCACGTATTGCACTATTATCTTGTTCTGGCGCAATTCTTGGGAGACAATCCGGCGGTGCGACCTTCTCTGCCAGCTGAGATCCCGGTATGTAGGCGGAAAAAGCAAAGTATTGCGCGTTCTTGGCCTACATGACGACAGAGTGTTCATGTACCATAACGAGTTCGTGTAGGCTAACGAAATACCTATGACTGCAGCGCGATGTTCAATTGAATTGGGGTGGGGAAGACACCCTGTTCTGGGCCCTCGAAGGAAAAGCCACGTCCGGGTGCAGGTGCGTTTCGAGACAGGTCAATTGTAAACATTCGTGCCAAGAGGTGTGTTGGTTAGCAATCTCTAAACTGAAGCCCACGTGGGTTCGGTAGAGGCCGCGACATCGAAGTGGCTTGACAAGGTTCTTTCAGGGGAAATATCCTAAGGCTGAAGAGCAAAAAAATTCATTATAATACATCGGGTGCGGATGTAATTGACCTTGAAACGTGTTTGGAAAAAGTCTGTATTGCATGATTTGGCAGAGTTGCAAGAGTCTGTTTTAAGCCTGCGTTCGAATTTGATGACGTGGCTGGAGGGCAGTTGCGCGTCATTAGAGGGCAAGGCGGCGTGCGATCAAGCCACACAGGAGGCTTGCATATTATAATTCGACCGAATAAGTACTTAGTGCAGTCCTGCTTAGCGCTGATCGTTCTTCTGGCACGGTCGGACGAGGCAGTTTTTGGTATTCGCAATACGAGAAGTCATTCAGTGTCGTGGGCTTGTGCTAGGTACAAGTAAGACTATTGGTCGGGGCCGAGTCCGATTGTCGAGACTAGCACAAGCCTTTGACAGCCCCTTGGCAATGCTTAATCTTCGTCTGATCGCCAGGGTCGCGCCCCACAGGTGTGCCGCAGTCTCGACAGGAGAAACTTTCCGGGTGTGTTCACGAGAATCCCCTGTGCTAATACATGTGAATCCCTCAACCCTGTCACGCGCGGTGAAACGTTCTCAAGCGAGGCAGAATCGTCAAACTGAATGTATTGAGTCTCTCTTACTACATCAGCGTCGCAGGACCAGACCATTCGTCGACAACTGGAGGGACACACCAAGACACGATAACTGATTGGCTTGCATTAAGTATGGCTCTCGAACATGTCGTCATGCAGCATGGCGCTCTCGTCAAAGACCCTGGAAGTAGCACAAGCAATTACAGCTCACGTCTTCGAAGATAATCAATGCTGACAAAAAACAGAAACGAAACTGCATGCGAACTGGACCTTTGCGTTAGACTCGGCTTGCAGCCACACCGTGACGCAAAACTATTGCTGAGTGTGCTTGAGGCATTTGTGTACATCGGTAGCCTAACCCGCTCGTCGCTAGTGTGCCCCAGGTGTATCCCTTGATCCGCGAGCAAGCCTGACACAGAACTATGAACTAATGAACTCTAGGACATAATGACAGGCCAGACTTCTCGTGTTTATGAATACGGTAAGATGACATGGCTCGAAATGTTCGGTTGATCTAGAAGTAGCTCATTGCTTATTCTTAGCAACTGTAAAAATGCATACCTAGATCGCATGGCACAGATACAAAAACCCCTATTACTATCTCACGTTCGACATGCTTTCAGCTACCACTTCCCATTACTCTTAATTCTGCATTTCTACTTTTGAATAACTGTCGGCGCTCCTTCAACCCTCGACAACAAACGTCGAAGACGAAGGCAATCACTCTTAGCATCATGGACGTCGTAAATGCTACAACGACAAGACATCTTGGTCACCATGACCATGCCCATGGACGACCGCACGTGACTGAGTTGATCAACGAAGCAGTCTCACAACTCGCACCATACGCAGGGTTGATTCTTGTCATATCGCTTGTCATCTTCTTCCTGGTACGATACTATGTCTTCGAGACCTTCTTGTTGCGACGCATCTATGGAACCACATACCTCAATCTCAATAGCAACCAACGGCGGGGCTTCGTCAACCATCACATCGCAGCAGTCGCCAAGATCATCATGCTTTCAGCTGGTGCCTATCCTTTCTTCGCCGTCGTCGCGAGCACCGCTACATTGCACACTCCGTTTGCGGGCTCGAAACTTGTCACATTGGGAGATGGTAAGGACGTTCCAAGAGGATTGGGTATGACGCTAACATAATGATAGTCCTCACCGTTCTTAATCAAGTATTTGTAGCCATGTACATATTCGAGCTCATCTACCGGGAAAAGCTGTCCTACGTCGCTGTGGCCCATCACATCGGCACGGTTGTGATTGCTTCTAGTGCCATCGCGATCAGTCTTGATTGGCAGCACCAACGCGACGCAACGCTGGAATTCATCCTCTGCTACGTCTGGGGTAAGTTTCAACCTCGCGTCTGCATCTCATGTTCAGTCGCTAACCATTCCACAGGTGTCTTCGATGTAATCGCCGAGTTCTGGCCCCACGTCGCGATCATCTTGTACCGCATGCGGCCCACCGACCACAACTACCTTCGTAAAGTCTTTGGTATGGCGGGCATCGTGACCTTCTCCGGGACTGTCCTCGAGACCGTCGCTGTCATGTACCTATGGGGCTGGGCATGGGACCGGTGGACGCTGGCGTTCAGGATTGTCACACCCATCTTGCACATCATCTTCAGCTGCGCGCAATTATGGGGTGCTTTCAACTTCTACAAGATGTGGAAGAAACAGGTACAGTTGCTGCGTGAGCAGAAAAAGGCAGATGTAGAGCAACCGGCGACAGAGGTGCTGAGTGTGACTGTGCAGCCGAAGATGGCATGATGATGATTCACGTACGTGTACGCAAGACTGAAAACTGATTGTAGAGCGTTGTCAACATCCCAAATAAACACGTTACGTTTATGACCATCTCTAAGGCTTCAGTACTGATGCTTTATGACTTCTAGGACGTTATCTTTGCCGAACTCGTAACGAGCGTGTAGTACAAAGAGTTGAGCACCACAACGATGACTGCGGAAACAACGCCTTCCGAACACTAGATCACTGGCAGACGATCATCGTGCTCATAGACCATAGCCAGGGACCAGACTTGCCCATAAGAAGGCACCAGGATTTCGAAAAGGCAACTCGGCCTGTTTGAGTTTGTTATCTTGGGTCGCAATCGGAAGATATTAGACTTGGCGCTGCCAGCATGGAGGCACGGATGCACTATACCTATGCTTCCTCTCACAGTAGTAGGATCATCCTTGCAAATAGTTTCGTGGACATTGGCTTCAATTTTCACTTGAAATACCATGCTTGGGCTCCCGCATGCCTAGTTATCCTCCGTAGGAGTCACAATTTAGAAGTCGCTCGTGACCTGGTTTTCCTGCGCTTTTATGGCGTGTCCTATGTTGTCAGTAAGTATGTGTTGGCCGTTCATCAGTCAAAAAGCATTTCGTGCATCATACAGCCTTTCCAAGGGACGTGGAATGGCATTCGTTCCGTCACAAAAGCCTTTCAGACAGTGGTAACATGATCGACTAAACCAACGAACACTTCCTTGAATCCATTTTTTTATCTTACTCAATCAGCATAGTGTATTCTCGCAGTCGCATGTCGAATCTTGCGATCATAAGACTGCCTCAGCTTTATACCATTTGACCCCTGTGCATATTCTCAACATGCGTCAAATGAAGTAAGACGGCGTTCTTGCACAATCTGCCAAACTTAAACCATCCCTTGAGGTACCCAGACAATTAGTAGGAAGCAGACATTTGTTAGACGCGCAGTAATGCGCAGTAAGAGATGATCATGACGGGCGGCGGTGAAGCTATGGAGTGCAATGTCTGCCAGCAGCACAAGGACTTAAAGGCATCATGTCAATCTGTGTAGTAATGGGGATCGACTCAGCCACAAGTCGCGGACGCGCTTTACCATATTCAGACTAAATAGATTGCGCAGTCAGGCACCAACCAATTGCGGACTCCGAACAACAATCGGTGAGACCTTGCAGGATGCGGAGGATGAGGTAAAATCTTCCGAATAAATTGTATGTCTTCTATTTCAGGAATGCGCTTCCCTCCATGTGCTTAGGCAACTCACCCGCGCATCGACCCCTTGGGCTACTGCCTTTTCCTAAACATGCTCATTGGCGGGCAGCAACATCGTGCTAACAGAGAACATACATAATTGTGTTCGAACACGGGCTGATGCCTTACAGATAGTCCCCTGCTGAGATGGCCGCCTGAAAGCTGAGAGTATATAGTAAGAAACCGTTGAGCACGTTCATCAAGAGTATACCGCCGCCAAGCATCATCGAAAGTTCCGCACATCCAACGAAGCCAGCAAGCATGTTCGCCAAATTCTTCGTCGTTGCTTCACTGTCTGCGACAGCGCTAGCATTGCCAAATATCACGGCGAAAGCACTCCCCGCTGGCTGTGCATCCTATCCACTCTACGATGAAAGCACCGGCAATGCCGGACCCTGGGGCCTCAGCGCCTCCAACAGCGACAACCCCTTGCTCGAGAACTTCGGCGTTAGCAACGTCTACTCCGTATCGTACAGTCCCAGCACCGGACCTGTAATGCGATGGGGCTATGTATGTTCACACCGCCAATATCGCCGCATATACACCAATCTAACATCCTATCAGAACACCTTGAACTTCCGTGGTGCAATCGCACTTAGAGCCCACCAATGTATCGACGATAAATTAACGACGTTTACCCCCACAACGCTGAACAGTGCCGGAGCACCCATCAACCCGGTATGGACGCCCCTCGCGCTGTCCCCCTACCCCTACGACGCCAGCTTGCTGTACCTGGTCGATGGCGAGCAGCCGACTTTGTACGAACACTACGCTGGCGACGTAAAGCAGGCAGGGTACTTCCTCGGTGGGTATAACACGACTACCTGGGGTGTCAAGTGGTACGAGGCCAGCCAAGGGTCGTGGAACCTACCGTACTTTAATCTGCGGTTGCTGCCAGAAGGACAGGCCTTAAAGGCGAATGAAACGAAGACATTCATCAGAATCCAGGCATGAGCCGATTTCTATGCTTGCAGGGGATGAGAGCTGGGAGATCCATGATATTGGTAGATACTTACAATAGACGTGTCTGTATCATGCTCTGAAACATTACGTGATGCATCAGCGTGGACGCTATCCCATCTTTCAGACATGAATTGTTTACACAGACACTAGAATCTGATTTGGCTAACACGTTCCTGAAATGCGAGGATGATTCTCGGCTTCTCTGATTCCAAGACTTCCAAGTGTTCAGATATGTGTCATGCAAAAAAACTTAGGTCAAGAGAGTACTCTCGGTCAATCTGATGTTATGAGCTGACATGTAAGCAAGAACGGGCTTCTCTTGGGTTCTTGTCGCGCGATCACGAGAGGTTGCGGGACATTTCGATCGCAGCGGGGTTCAATGCCGCGTCCAATGACGGATCAATGGGCTGCGTCGTCTCCGCCGCAAAAGTTAACTAGGAAAGCGAGCCATCAAGGCAGCAATCCAACAGCAACTTTGACTTTAAGCTGAAAAACGTGACGAAAGCGTCCGGCATCTACATTCAATGATCTTCGCAGCCACGTACTTATGATGAATGCCCATGAAGCGGATATACTGCGACCGGCCATCGATCAATCGATGGACTTTCGTCACTCCAACTTGGATCAGACGAAGTTGTCAACACGACTGATCAAGGTCGAGCGCCGACGGCGCGACGGATACATACGATGCAAGGTATCGCATGCAGTGCTCCCGCGCCGCTTTGGTCCAGGCAAAGATTCTGCACTCGAGGAAAATATCGCTACCGATCAGGGCCTTGAGGATGGCGTCCTTACAGATCCATTGACTGGAGAAGAGCAACCTTTGCCTCCGTACTCATGCCTCTCCTACACTTGGGGCGATCCCGACGAGGGTTTTGGCATTCTGATGAACAACAAGCCTTGCAGAGTAAGAGGAAATCTTTGTGACTTCCTCAATTCGGCTCAAAACCTGCTCAACGACACCTTTCTCTGGATCGATGCATTGTGCATCGATCAAGACAATGTCCTTGAACGAAACCATCAAGTACAGCAAATGGGAAGCATCTACTCCGGCGCCGACACCGTGTTGATATGGCTCGGTCGCAGTGCGAGCATCGCGCGGGTTTTAGAACGATTCAAGCGGGGGGACGAGGAGGATGCAATGGGGCTTTCCATCGACCACACTTCATATTCAGAAGCCGGCGGCTTTGCCATGAAGAGTTTAAACCCTTTGAATCGACAAGTCGGTAATTCCAGTACTACAGACAACGAATTGGCTAGCATCAATGAGTCCGATGTCATGGGTGAAGCCAAGCACAACGTCTTTCTTGACTCGACTGGAAAGGCTGAGAAGATCCTGGAATGCATCACCAGCCATCCATACTGGTCTCGGGCATGGGTGACACAGGAAGTCCTGCTTGCACGACGCGCAACTTTGATGGCCTTGACTTCCGCCCATGATCTCTACTCGCTAGCACGGATGTTCCGGGCCAATGTGCCACATTTCCGAGAGAATGCATTCGATCAGACCATCAGCTTCGTATTACAGGCGCGGTCGTATTTCGACGAGAGATCTTCTTTAAGCAAACTGGGTGTCGTGAATCTACTCGACAGATTCCGCAACAAGGACTGCAGCATCAAGCGAGATCGGATCTACTCTCTTCTGGCTTTGTGTAAAGAAGGTCTACGCCTCACAGTTGACTATGAAGTCTCGGAAAAAGTACTCTTCCAGCAAGTTTTGAGTTTGCGCGAGAGTTCCATGTGCTTCTGTTCGGCTGCTATAGTGGTCGAAGCCTTGAGTCCCTGGGACGTCTCTACACAAGATGAAGGTAACGCGGTGCAAGCCTTTGCTGAGATCCACATGTATGGCCTGGCGTTGAGCTCCGCCTCGTGTCCGTCCTGTGGAAATTGGGTTCCTTTTTCTTGGACTCGTAAGAAAGGATTCGTTTTTTGCTTGAGCATGGCTTGCCCTGATACTCAAGGTCACATGTTCTATAAGCAGCAACAGACACAGGAGAAGACCGAATCTGAATGCTCCCGTCGACCAGCAGCTTCGATCTTCATACAGGAACGCGACAACAACAAGTCGCACTTGCTCTGTGACAACGATGATGGTGTTGAAGTCTGCCCGAGTCAGTGGAGCAAGGTTTACCGTATTCGCTTCTCGTTCAGCGCACTGGTAAAATTATTGGCTGCGGAGTTCAGCACGACCGGAATGGGACTCAATGCCTGTCCAAACCTGTGGCCGACCAGCGAGAAAGGACCGATTGCCAAAGAGGGAAGATTGCACTTTTGTGGAGAGGCATAAATGCTTGTGGGTTAACATCGAAATTATGGTGGGTCCATGGATGATTGCCAGGGACGAGTTCCAGTTCGAGACTCGGTGATCGACATATTTTGGCACGATGGCCGAGACAAAGCTGGTGTCGACATTGAACTTGGACATGCACCGCTGTTTGCAAAAATCTGGGAGCACAGTCGCATACAACAACGAATATTCCGCGCTCGAAACGTACAAGGTCGTGATTCTCAGGAGCAGGAGATGACCCCACGTCTAACTAGCATCGACTTGCTCGTCACCAACTTTGACAATGCTGAGGACTCCACATTTGCGAAAACTACCATGGCACCGTCTGTTGCTGAGGGTAGAGGGTGTTTCATAACGCGCATGATAACATCGCATGGTCATCAATGTCTTCGTACAACCCAGCGGCCTCCTGGAGCTGGTGGCGTCTATGCCACCGTGATGTCCATGTAAAAGACTTACAGACTGCTTAAACGCACAGATTGTCCATGTCCGTAGTTATCACTTAACTCACATACATCTTCCACCAAACACTCCTCCACACTAAACCTTCAACCGGAATCAACATTGCCATCAACATGCACGCCTCACTCTCCACGCTCGCTATTGCGCCTATAACTATGATCTCCCCGGCCGTCCTTCCCGCCACCCTCGCCAAGCTATCCGTCACTTATGAGGCCAGCATCTTCAGCTCTGACTACCACTCTCGCCAGGTGCTGACCAATGACCACAACAGGTCACTTGACAACCCAGTCGCTGCTGCATGCGACCCCGTCCACAGCTCCTCCGACGGAGAGGCTCAGAAGGCCAGGTGCGCCAACAGCTTCAGCCACACCTCCACAGCGTCGAGGCCGGCTCGCAACGTGCATTCTGTGTCTTGAAGTCACAGGTCCTTGCTGGCAACGAGACAGCGCTTTCTCTCCCGCAAAACCCGCGAGCCCAAATCGCGAGCTGGCTACCTTGATGGGAGAGGGGTCCCTGGACATGCTCTGCACCACCGCGTCCGACGGCACTAGCTGCGATTTCACGGCGGTTATCGCTGTGAAGACTGGCGTCACTCCAGCGGCTTGGCTTTTGTGTGGCACGGGATATCAGTATACACATCACGTGTTCGGACCACAGCATCGTATAGAATGTATGACTTGATATCGACAAATCATAACAAGTAAGCAAGGAGAACTCCACACGCTGTGGCTGGAGATTTGGAAATTACATTGATGTGAATCACGCCGTTTTTCTCCTGCTGTTGCTGTCGGTATGCTATTCCTTGTGCACAATCTTCTCCAAACGTGTAGTCTGTAGACTCCCATTGGATCTACGCGCGCGTCTCGGATTGTAGTATCAGAGTACATTATTGCACCATGTATCTCCCCTCCCCCCTTCCCCCCCCCCAGCCATCTCCCCATCATGCACATCAAAACACTTGACCAACTACCCGCCCAAACCACACAGACTGCATCCATTCCAAATGCAGTTCTCAACTGCCTTCGCTGGTCCCTACGCCTATATCCCTCCCCGGCTCAAGAAGATCCCGCACGCGGTGATCACGGACGAACCGCGAGAAAAGAAGAAAGAAGGGGAGGGGAAAACGCACAAACTTACATGAGAACGCGAGATGACCAAGTCCTCAGGGTGCTGTTCCCAATCCCGGAGGTCCATCCATGCTCCCATGCATTCCACAATACCGCCATCCGTGGGAAAAAGACCGCGAGATGTTTCGCATCGGCTGCGAAGTGTGGGCACTCTTGCAAATACTAAAGAACACCTGTGTGACAGTGTACTGTATGTCTGCGTAGACTCAGCACGGCGCAGTCGTACCAGTACTGACCGCTGGCGCTCCACCGCCGCTTACTTACTTACTGACTTACTTACTTACTCACGAGGTCACGCCCGCCATGCGCTGCGCGGCGAGCGTAGCAAGCAAGTGTGGAAACGAAAAAAAAGACGAGGACCGGTGGGTACTGGGGTGTTATTTCTGATGAGGAAGAAAAAACAGAAAGGGCAAATTGGGATTAGGAGCTGCGAGAGGAGGAAAGGCAAGGAAAGGAAAGGAAAGGGAAATAGGATGGGAGTGTATGGGTACAAAGTAAGCACAGCAGAGCAAGGCAGCACATCGGTGCCGACGAAAGCGGGGATCTATCTTGTTACATTCCAGCGCGCGCCAGTGCAAGTGCGCGTACAAGTGGAACTACAACTACGAGTGGGATACGCCACAGCCCTTCAACGCGCCTCACAACCCCAAGTCCACCGCGCCCGCTACTTCAGACGACACCAGCAGCGGCATCAACATGCGCAGACGTACCCCGTGCACGACGCTGGTATTCAGGGTGCGTGTTCCCGCGACGTTGGGGTTGCGTGGGGGACGCTCGGGGAGGGGGAGGGGGGGAGGAAATGGAAAGGGGCGAGGTCTCGTGGGATGGACGGGGAAAAAAACAGGTACAGAGATTTAAAGGGATTGAAGGTTTCCGAGACGCAGAGGAGCGTTGCGGAGGGAAGAGTGGCAAGTCACTAGTAGTAAATATAGGGCGGTGCTCAGTATACGGTGGAGGGAGTGTGTGTTCTGCGTTTCTGCGTTCGTTGAGCCGATGAAGGGCATCATATGGCCTGGTTTGACGCGCGGGCGGGAGGTAGCATTACTCAGACCCCATTTTTCCAGGACCCAAGTCGTGGGAGGGGGAGAGGGGATATGCAAGTTCGACAGTGTGCACGCATGGAGCTGACGTTTGGGGCCGGAATGACCGTATCGATGGCCGTCTAATTACAAAGGTCGGGGGGCAGCACATTCACTGACAAGCCAGCGGCGACTCGACAACTTACAAGCCGTGACGGGATTCCTGCAACGTGTGTCGACACAGTGGCGATGCCGTGTGACGATAACCCATCTTGCCACCTATGCGGAGGCCGTCGAGCCGATTCCAGAGGACAACTTACAAGTCCAGAGTCCGCCAGCAACGAAGCCATGGGCGCGCGACGTAGCATGAGCGCAGCAGGGACGGTGCTCTGCACCGATACAACACCACGCCTGGCACAGAATCCATCCATGATCCAGCCCAATCCAAAAAAAAAACCCCATATTTACAACAAAAGATCGTCGTGTCAGACGGGGCCAACTTGGACCCTGCGATTTGGTGGTGTAGGAGAAAAAAAAAGTCCATTTTCTACGCGTCACATACCTGGCAGACCGGGGTGATCAGCACCGCCACCGTGCCGGCCAGACTTGACGCAGCGATACCGGCGTCGTCTGGACAAGCCCACCTCTTTCCACCCCGGTCGGACCTTAAAACCGTGGTGGTAGGTGACCCGAGATATTCAAGCCCGTATTTTCGCCTGCACGTGGCGAAGCGAGGGGGGGGGAAGGATGTAGGAAGAGGTGCTCCGTTTCCGCCGACCTGGCTGACGGACTATGGAATGGAATGGCATACGCGGCCGTGGGTCTTGGGTCGGAGCACAAGCGAGCTGGGCAGTTTGTGGTGTGCGGCAGGAGGCGCAATTAGTGTGCAAAGGGCGGGCCGGGACGGGATGGCATGGGAAGGATTGAAGGCTGGGAGTATGTACCAGTACGATAGTGTAGACAAGTGGCATGTTTGTTCGACAGGGTCTGGATCGCAGATGTGGGAGCAAGTCGCTCCGAGGTTGGCAAGATTCAGTGAGCACTAGTGAATGGATGTCTCTTCCATGACCAGTGTCGTGGAATCAGGCTGGCGTCACCTCTACGCAAAGAACAATGAAGCCACTTCTCAAGACCAGGCAAAAGCGTGTTACAGTCTCTAGGATTTGGTCGCTGCTGCAGGGTCTCCCGCCACTGTCCGTAAAGTGTCGCTTCCATCCTTGATGCCAACTGTTGGTCCGCGAGGAGCCATGGCAGTGCGCCGCGTCTCGACGACAATGCCGCCCCTTCGCCGTCTAGGCTTGATCCTTGCTGTCGTGGAACGGCCCGGGAGCTTGGATATTGATTTTGACGCACTTGGTCCAGGGTTTCTTTACGATGAACCACGTCCGTGAGCCAGAGACGATGGTGCACACGTGGTGACAGGTCCGGAGCATAACCCTGGCTTTCTTGGTGGTCGCTGGTGACATGTAGTGGCCTGGCGCTGCGATTGGTTCCTACGACGGCGACGATGGCTCTTGGCCCATTCGCGGCCTCGAGGCATTCCACATGTGGTGGGCCGGATGCGCTGCGAACAGTGTCCGTGCCATAATCGTAGGCTTCCGCGAAGCCAGTGGATAGTGAGTGGTGCGCCGAGCTGCAGGAGAGAGTGCGCCTTGTGCCGTTGGCTTGGAGTATCACGGGAAGGATGACGGCTAGAGGGACCGCTAGAGCAGCCGCGGTCGATGTTGGAAGAAAGATGTTGTGGCAGCGGGACGGCACTGAACCAAGACGTTGACGTACGCAGGGCAACGCACGGAGCTGCTATGCTTCATGCGCTCCGGTAGTGCCTGAGCCGCACCTTGCGCGGGACCTGAGCTCGGAGAGACGGGTATTCGTCCCGTAACACATCAAACACGAGAAACTACTCCCGGACTCGTGGCTGCTGGGATGCATCCTGGTGGATATGCACTACCCCACAGACAACGTTGCACAGGACCCTGAACATGTCGTCGGGTTCTCTCGAGGATAGCACTTACGGCAGAGCTGCCGTTTGTCCTGCTCGAGAGATCATGGACAGTCCAAACAAGAGAGCACTGCGGGTAGGGATTGCGGCCCGTAGAGATGATGCCGCAGCCGTCCAGACGCGGCGACCCCACCATGGAGGCCGCTAAACATAGACCGCAATATGCACCCCTGATCCTGGTTAGCGGTCGATCGGACGAACTAGTCTTTTGCGTCTTTCACTGAAGGCTCGTGCGCAGCAGGTTCAGGGCTCGACAAGCGCCGTGGCGCCTGGTGCATCCCATGTATGGTTGCGTAGAAAGTCTAGCTGCAGTGTCGTTGTAGTCGGTCGGCGAGTCGGTCTCACGAACGTCCTCTGGACAGAACATCGAAGAAGTCGTTCCCCGCACACTTTCTTGTCGAGTTTCATTTCCACGCCATGTGGCGCGCAGAAGACATTGCGTGTCCTCTTCGCGCGGACATAGCACGTCTAAAGTTGATGTGCCAGATGTGCATCAGGAGCATTCAGTAGAGATTGCGGGCAGAGCAAACAAGGCCAGTCACACCGCACTATCATGCTAGTGCTTTTACACGTCCGTTACTGCATACCTACACGATACACGATGCCGGGCGCTCGCGGCTCGGGTACGTTGCCACTGCTACTGCCCTTGGGAAGGCCCCTTGTCCTATACACATAGATATATGTAGATACATACATGTAGGCATGTATATATACCTACAATAAAAGCCTATACTGTTCATCTACATGTACCTCCCACTACCGTTAAAAAGATTTTTGTAAAAAAAAAAAAACTGCTAATTTGACGCCATTATCTATCCTTTTAGTGTAAGTATATCTTTTACGCAACTATAACTATAACTATAACCATAACTACAAATACAAAGTCATTCCATCCCTTTTTTCAAGAACAAAAGTTAGCGCTGTTTGAGCGGTTACGGTACAGTCTACATACATACATACATACATACAAACGTACATGAATCTGATTACCTATAGTCAGGCCGTTCCGTTCCGTTCTGTTCCGGGCGTAAACTTGGTCTCCTGATTTATTCGTGTGTGTATATATATATATCTTCCTGAGATGGGGTATCTCTGCACTTTGCCCAGTCGTTGCCCGTCCGTCTTATAATACCTTACATGGCCTGTGTTATACCTATACCTAAACTCGCGGAAGGCCGCTCAACAAAAAAAAAAAAAAAATAACCTACCCGGGCGGCAGGGCAAGTATACCTCGGCGAAATTCCCATTCTGTATCCTGTAGTTTAAACAGCGACAAAGTCGGAATCTTAATAACACCCACACTCCAAAAGTGTCCCATTCACAATACATCTTCCATCTTCCATCTGCACCTAAACCCAATCCAACCCAAGACAAGACAACATATCATCATCATCACCCCCCCTCTCTTGCAATGCACGAATACGAATACGAATACCCACCTTACCTCCCCTTACCTCCCCACCCACCTACCTACCTATCTACCTACCTACCTATTATTCGGGAGGCGCGGGGAAATTTTCTTCTCGGCCAAGTGTATCGAGATCGTCTTCGGTT
This sequence comes from Coniothyrium glycines, assembly GCA_025742365.1. NCBI lineage: Eukaryota > Fungi > Ascomycota > Dothideomycetes > Pleosporales > Coniothyriaceae > Coniothyrium > Coniothyrium glycines. Next base: position 66,244 of record JAMXIJ010000052.1, on the reverse strand, counting down.
TTTGGCGCGCGGGGATTGTGGATAGAGATACGTGATTAGAGGAATTGTCAGGTGATTCGGGGTCGCGCATTAGATAAGTAATTGTCGGGTGGTTCAGGTGTTTGCGCATTAGATGAGTAATTGTCAGGTGCATCAGCAAACATTGCCAGAGGTGGCTGTACAATTTTGAGATTGAGATGCAAACTGCACTTCATAGTATGTGCAAAAGATGATTTGGAGGATTGCAAATGTTCCATTATAGCGGGTCGGAATCAGCTTAGAAAAGGGTTTGGTATTTGGTATCTCAGTCAATAGTGTAGCAACTGCGCAAAAACTCATACCAAGGTCATGCCCTCTCAAGCTGGTAGCTTGTATCGTCGAAAAAGGTTGCAAGGCACGCACAAGTATGACATTGATCAAGGTGCACCCGCCCTTGTTGATGTGAGTTTTTGGTCAGTGGTCCAATAAGCGCAAGCTTGTACAAGGCCGACCAACCCCGAGACCACGACACACGATCCAACTTTACGGCGCGACTCGGATCCGGGATGAAACAAATCAGTGATCGTGACTGCAAATTGTATTGTTATTGCCGCCATGTATAGCTTGGTAGAAGGTCGGACACAGATATGTCGCACCATAATGGAGCTCCCGAAATGCAATTTGGCGACTGCATGAAGGGCGCCGACGTGATCAGATTTGCCATGGTTGTGTCCAGCGGCGTTGGTTGATGAAGTGCATATACTTCATCGGTATTCAGAGCGTCATTATCGTCCCCAGCTACAACGTTGGAGGGGAGTAGTGGCATGTCAACATAGTGCTGCGGCGTATATCCGGCGGGAAAGAACGGTTGGGTCAGGTGTGTAGTATCCTCCCATTCTGCGTATCTCAGAGAATTCATAGCATTGGATCCGAACTCGTCAAGGAAATGAGACGGTGACAATGCAACAACTTGTGGATCGAAGCCCAACCCACACGTCAGCAGATTTTCTTCCTGCCACGGGTCCGAGACGCTATCTTGCGGGCACAGCTCCGGCGGCAACAATGGCTCCTCGTAGATACCGAAGTCTGGAGTCCTTGGAGTGATGTCACTGGTGTAGCAGACATGCGTCAACTCGACTGGCGCAAAACCTCCGAGACCTTGCTCAGGGCTGCTTGAGTACGAGTGAAATTCGTCGATCATGTGAGATGAGTAAGTTGCAAGCGGTTGCAAAGATGGGAATCCTGATACATCGAAGGCTTGTTCATCCGGTTTTGTTTGTGGATTGTAGTCAGGAAAGGAATCCAGTTGTTCCGTATCCTGCTCCGGGGATGAATTCAGGTGAGAAGTGTACAGTCGATCGAGACCAATGATGCTGTTACTTGCACGATATTTCTTCGCGAGGCTAGAAGACTTTCTAATACTAGATCGGTAGCTAGTATCAGATGTGCGGCGGGTAGATCTCGGGTCACATTTGATGCCTTTCGTGATACATCTTGTGCATGATGGTAGCTTGAGGCTGATATCAGCTCCTTGTTTTGGTTGGAAGAAGGCACGTATACACACCGCTTTATCACATTTTGTCTTTGCTTTGGCACATGTTACGCATGCAATTGCTCGTCTCAACGGATCGCGTGCGTATGGATTGCGCTGAACTGCCGGTGATGCTGGACAGGATGACCCTGACGGCGTGGAGAAGGTAGAGGAAGGTGAATCCATCTGGTAGGAAATATGGCGTGACTCGAATGTAGTCTGTGGAAGGGGTTGAGTAGGCGAAATGAGTATCGAAATAGACACGTTGGACGGTTGTAAAGACTGAATGACATTCACATGTGGATTCGAAAGGGAGCATGTGGCGTCTTGGGAATGTGGTCCCTCACAATAGCTTATAGGCACATAGCACAAGGCGAACGGGCTTGGCTATCCGACGAGGTTACCCATGGGTCCACTTTGGTGGCAGCTACGCAGACGAGCCAGAGGAGGCTTATCTTACTGCTCGACGTAGAGCTCATGGTCGTAGGCGTTCAAGGTTAGTGTCGAGCGGCGCTCAAATCCCTGTACACACATGCAGCCATGCACGAGCTGATGGGGCTTGGATGCGGGCATATTTCGCCCCCCGGCGATGCACCATGCTTTGTGGCATGGCATGGCATCGAGGTTGGAAAAAGTAAGTGCAGGAAATCTAGTCCCAGCGTACGCATAGCGACAGGGGTCCTCACACCATGCTTACAGGTACCATACACACGGTACTGGTGCTGGACTGCTGACATGAAAGCCATACCGCCAGGTGGCTTGAGAATCGTGGAGTTGATGCATGCTTAGTCGCCCGGGCTAGCCTTGTACCTAAATAGGAATAGAGGACTGTATGCAGGCATCCTGCACACGACGAATCCGAGTCCTTTCCAAGAGGTGGTTGCAGGTTTGAAGAGAGCTCCTGCTACTGCAAGCCCATTTGAATAGGATATCGGACATTGTGGTGAGGCGCAACGTGTTGTGGTGGCTTGTGGTCTGCTATCTTGGAGCCAGTGTCTAGTTGGCGTTGTGTGGCCGAGAATGGTGGTCGGGGCGCGATATCGGTGCTGAGTGTCCCCAGACCGGTGTTGAGTGTCTCCAGACCGGTGCTGAGCGTCCTCCGACCGGCGCAGATAGTGCCATGTGCTTGAGAGTAGAAGTTGTCGTGGCGGAGGCTGTCTAGTGAGTCGGGGGAGTTTGGGTAGATTGGGTGGGAGGGCAAGTGACGTCAGTTTCGCGCACGGACATGATCGTGATTCCCTCTTCAGTCGTGGTCGCGAGTTCGCGACTGGCATGCGGGAAGAGAAACAGCCGCATCGTTGAATTCCTCGATTGTTTCAGATCAAGGACCTGCGATTACCTCGTTGTGGTTAGATTTGTTTCGCTCGGAGGAAATTCAGGTGGTCATTTTCATCTTCGCCCTCCAAGTCCGGATCCGAGGCGACAGACACACAGACACATGACTTCGGTAGATATACCCAGCACAGCATATGGACATATGAATAATAATGGAGTTTCTCGATGGGATGTAGGGACAGACAAGATGGTGAGAGTGATCTGGCCCGGTGTGTGGTTGCGAGTATTAGTTGGGGCTGTTGTGGGAGCCGTAAGCAAGTGTACATGTAGTGGTGAGTAGCTTATGGAATGAGGCTGAGTCGCTGAAAATGGTTCTTGTATGAAGGTCAAATAAAATGATGAGTGATTGTCGTATGAGCGCTCTAGTCCGATGCAAACCCACTGTGACATTCTTCGAGATGAAGTAGGCAAGCAATGGTCTCAAGAGGCTTGCAATTGAATACGGTACGCATCTAGGCAGATAGGGGACTGTAGTAGGTAGCGCGTGCCCAAGAAAACCGAATCTTCCAGGATGTCATCATCCTTTGCAAACTACAATAATCAACCACCGCCACCACGCACCATCTCCCTCCAGAAAAATTTTTTTTCTCTTAGAGCGTTCTGGTTTTTGGCTGCAAAGAATGGCGCAACCTGAAAGTACCACAATACTCGAGCCTGCGAGGTTTCTCGAGGAGGGGGACGCAAGGCATGGCAAGGACTACGCGGCGACGAGGCGGCCAGATCTGGTTATTCTCAACCAGCCCATTACCGAATTTGCTGCGTTTGCACGGCTGTGGAGGAATACGGGGTATCACATTTGCGCAGACGGGGGCGCGAACAGGCTGTTTGACATGTTTGAAGGAGAGTTGAGGGATCAAAGGGAGCGCTATGTGAGTTGCACAATGTGGCGTGTGCGCGTGTCTGTGTACACTTGTTGTTTTACACTTTGATGCAAGCTCGTTTTACTTACTGCAAAGCAGCTACCAGAGGCTGTCCATGGGGACTTGGACTCGCTGCGAGGCGATGTGGGTGCGTACTATGCGGCGCAGGGCGTTGCAGTGACGCGGGACAAGGACCAAGATAGCACGGATTTTGGCAAGTGCATGCAGAAATTGAGGGGGCGCGGCGGGGGTGGTTCGCGACACGATGTGGTGGTGCTGGGCACGTTGGGGGGCCGGGTGGACCAGGGCCTTGGACTGCTGCACGAAATGAGCAGAGAGGAGAACAAGCGAGGTGAGGTGCGGCTGTGGCTCTTCTCCGAGTGCAGCTTGTCTATTATCCTGAGGAGCGGGCGCAACAGGATCCGGGGCCTGCAGTCGAGCGGGCTGTTTACGGAGAAGGTGGGCGTGGTGCCTATCTATTGCCCAGCCATCATCTCGACTACTGGCTTGGAGTGGGACGTGGAGGAGTGGGAGACGCAGATGGGCGGGCAGGTCAGCACCAGCAACCATGTCAGGGCGGACGAGGTGCAGGTCGAAACAAGCGCGCCTGTTTTGTTTACGGTGGAAAGAGCGCCGCTGGAGAAGGAGAGGAGGCAGAGGGGGAGATGAATGCAGTGCAGAAGAAGACATGGTAGGTATGGGATGCCTGTACATGTTCCATTGACGGCCCCCGGTGAAGCACAGAAGCAGCTGAACGGGTGGCGGCTAACCAGGACTGGCTAGTCTACCCAAGGCGGGTTGCAAGTGCAACGTCCATGAAGAAATGTCGGTGCGTGGGAGGGCAGAGTGCAGGCTTGATTCACTTGGATCACTTGGATCACTTGATACAAGCAGCAAGGGTAGAGTAACTAGAGTTAAATGTACCTGGATCCTGCTCCCAGCTCCGGCGGGTGCAGCGAGCGAAGCAGATGCTGATGTGCATGGCCGGAGTTGGCGCCCGGGGGGGCAGACTGCAGTCGATGCAAATGGCACGCTAGGCCCAATGCGGACGCGGCCATGGCACAGCGCGGCGGCGATTGGGCGGAAGCCAGTGCCCAGCGCCGCCGTGGGAGCAGTTTTGTCGCGGACGACTTGACCAGCACACTACAGACCAGTGGCCCTAGGTGACTAGCTATCTTCGTAGCAGACTGGGTTGGCACGTTGGGTTACTTGGGGTGCTTGGGTACAGTCACGGGTGGGTAGCTATCTGAGCCGCCTAGGTACCTACATGGTACAGGCTACAGGCTACAAGACCAGTCCATGCTTGCCGCTCCGCCTCCCAGCACCCAACAAAACCGTCGCTGCTTGTCCTTCCTTTATTGCGCCGCCCGCCCGCCCGCTCGCTGGACTCTTGGGAGTCTGTCCATTCGCTCACCTTAGGGACTCTGTCCATTTGCTCGCATTAGGCACTCTGTCCATTCACTCACATTAGGGAGTCTTTCCATTCGCTCCTCGCCCATCCCCAGACACCGCCCCAGACACAGATTCCGCCAGCCCGTTTTCACAACACTGGCAAAGCAAATATCCCCCCCCCGGTGCTGACGATAACTGGCGTGCAGCCGCCGTGCAACCTCCCGCACTCACCACCCACTGGGCCACTGGGCCACTATCGCCTCGGACGCTTGCGTCTAACAGTCCCTCCCCGTCTACCGCGACCAACGCTAACAACACCCGTCAACCTCGAGCCCATCTTCACCTTCCAACTGCAACCCGCCCACTGTGCCGCATCGCCTGCGACTCCCACCACTCTCTGAGCATGTCATAGCTGTCTCCCGACCTAATATCGTGACTGCACTTGCAGCCATTCCTGCGCCACTTGGCCACGCGCCGCCCGCTCCACCTCCCCTCTCGCCCCCCAAAAAAAAGTCGGCACAATGGCTGCCCCACTGAAACGCGCTGCCTCACATCAATCGTCACTGCGCTCAACCAGCCACGGCCTCGACGACGTCGAGCAGCATGGCCGCTCCACCACGAGCTTGATGGCCCAGAGGGAAGCCGCTGTCCTTCGTGGGACCGCAGCGGGAGACGCGCAGCCAGCAGTGCAGCCAGACGCAAGGGCGCCCGACCAACAACAGCAGCAGCAGAACAACAGACTGTCGGCCGCCACCCAGAGCTCAGCCGCCTCGGACACGGATTTCGACTTTGGCCTCTCCCCGCACCCACACGCCCCGTCGCCGCCGCAACACCCATCGCTCTTCTCGCCCGCCGTCCCCTCGCCGCTCAATCCCACCACCTCCCTCTCCTCGCACAACGGCGACGCCGCAGACCAACCCCGCGAAGGCAACCTCCTCGCCCAACGCCCTGCCGACCGGCCCAGGACAGCCGCCACAACCCCCGGCCTACCGCGGCCCATCCCTCGACCTTCGCTGCGCCAGCTGCAGCAGCATGGCAGCACGCCGGATCTGCTCAGCGAAGCCATGCGTTCGCCCAGCAACCCGCTGACATTGCAGGACCTGGGCTCCGACTACACGCGCTACTTCAACCCCTTCTCCGATGCCGCCGCCACGCCCAGCGCACGCAGCTCCTTCTCCCTCAAACGCTCCACCAGCGCCCTTCCGCTACTCCCACCAGCCGCTCTCTCCGGCGCAAACACCCCTCGCGGCGGCGCCGACTCGCCGAATCCATTCCTCACGCCCAATGCCTCGACCACCAAACTCAACACGCTGTACGATTCCGAAAAGAACCTTTCCTACGTCAACGACCGCCTCACTGCCCCTTACGAGGAGAAGGGCATGGCCGGGTGGCCCCTCATCAACGACCCCTCGGAGCCAGACGACGAGATGCATATGCCCCGAGACGACGACGACATCAAGTACAGGCCCAAGTTGAGCGACCACTTCTCCCGGGACAGCATCATTTCCACGATTGGCCTCGCCTTCATGCTTCTTGGCCTTCTCTTCCTCTTTATAGGCCTTCCGGTGCTATCGGCACTGGGCGTCATCGACTACAACTCGTCTTTTGGTGTCCCTCTGAGCATGTTACCGAACCCCTACCGCCAAGAAGCATGGGCTACGGTGAACAACAGGGACTATCCGCTTCTGCAAAACATTCGCAAGGGGCTGATCGATCCCGACACGCCAAAATCGGCCTTGACCAAAAAGGGTCAGTTCGGCGACGACTATGTGCTCGTCTTCAGCGACGAGTTCAACGACAACAACCGCACTTTCTACGAAGGCGACGACCCCTACTTTTTCGCGGGAGACTTTTGGTATGGTGCCACCCAGGATCTCGAATGGTATGATCCGGATGCTGTGACAACTTACGACGGCACTCTCGAGCTGCGCTTGGACAAGATGAAGAATCATGGCCTTGAATTCCGCTCCGGCATGCTGAACAGCTGGAACCAGTTGTGCTTCAAAGGCGGCATCTTCGAAGTATCCGTCTCGCTGCCAGGGCCCGGCGGTGTTCCTGGACTCTGGCCCGGCGCATGGACAATGGGCAATCTCGGACGGCCTGGTTATCTCAGCACCACAGACGGCATGTGGCCGTACACCTATCAGGCCTGTGATGTGGGAATCACGCCAAACCAATCCAGCAGTGACGGCCTCAGCAGACTGCCTGGGCAACGACTCAACTCGTGCACATGCAAGGGCGAGGATCATCCCACGCCAGGCACGGGCAGAGGTGCACCAGAGATTGATGTCATCGAGGTCGGGGCCACATACCCACCTCACAACATGCCCATTGCCACGCAAAGTTTCCAGGTCGCGCCCTTTGACGTCTACTGGTACCCCAACTACAACTTTACTGCTTTCCCTGATTACAGCATGAGTTGGTACAATGGATATACCGGCGGCCCATTCCAGCAGGCCATCTCTGCCACAACGAATCTGAACAAGGACTGGTACGACGGTGTCCAGTACCAGCGGTATTCTTTCGAGTATGCCCCTGGTGAGGGGCCGGACGCCTTCATTTCATGGCAAGTGGGCGACCAGCCTATGTTCATGATGGACGGGCGGGCAATTGGCCCCAACGGCAATATTCAAGCAAGACAGATTTCCGAGGAACCAATGTCCCTCATCCTCAACCTAGGCATCAGTAACAGCTGGACTTGGATTGACTGGGACCACATGGTCTTCCCTGCTGTCATGCGCGTAGACTACGTCCGCTGGTACCAGAAGGAGGGTGAAGAGATGGTGACGTGTGACCCACCTGGCTTCGAGACAACCGACTACATCAAGAAACACAAAGTCGCTTACACCAACCCCAACCTTACAGTAAGTCGCTTAGATTTGTTACATGCAGCCATTACTGATCCTAGCAGGAATGGGACGACACCGGCTATGGGTGGCCAAAGCACAAGCTCAACACCGATTGCTAGGACCCCCACTAAACAGAGCCGTGCATTCACACCACTGAAACCACTCTGGTGGAACCCGCGTTTCCTCCTCTCACACAGCCACTTTCGAAATACCACGGACTTTCAAAAAACCATGGGGACGGCACACTCAGCAAAAGGATTTTTCCTTCTTCTCTTCTTCCTGTATATGATTACTACGTCCAAGCAGACGGATGACGGCGTTCACGGCGATTTCGCGGGTCACCACCAATTGGAACTCTTGCGCCGCACGCAAGGGGGACTAATACAAGTGTGGCGCTCATTGCATAGGCGCACCGAACCAAGATACGAGTCAGCGCACACAGGCATTACGGGCCTACACGGTGAAACGGAACGGCATTGGAATGGAAATGGAAATGATGTGTATAGATAGATTTAGTGGCGAAAACAAAATAATGTGTATTATCTTGTGAGTATTTCAGAGCCCCGGGGCCCCCCACCTTTTTGCGTGCGACGCGCGACGTTGTTTGATCTGCCGTCTACTCCCCCTCCCCCCCCCCCGTACCTACCGGTAACAAGCAAGACAATGACATCTTTGCCCGTTGCGTTTGTTTCCACGCTGCGTCTGACTTGCAACACATGTATGCATGCATGTATACAGCTATAGCCCTACCGTACGGAGATAAGGAGGGAATAGGCTAGTATATTTATTATATTGTGTTGTATAGTATAGAATAGAACAGTAGTGTCATTCGTCAGGCAGCTACAGCTATTGATGATGTTGTTGTTGTTCGCTCGAGTTGTGTAGTGTGTACGATGGTATGTATTTGTGTTTGTGTATATGTGTATGGAGAAGCTTGAGCGGGAAGGCAGAGGGTGTTGGAGGGGGAATAAGGGTAGGGTGTGTTTACTGTTATAGATTATGGAATTTAATAGAATTTAATGCTATAGCTTGAGAATATGGGTATAAATAGGGTGGGATGGGATGGGAAGGAATTGTTCTTACTAGTTAACACCTGGTGGGTGGTATCTATGGGGTATATTACTTGGGTTGTTGGAAAAGGTGTCTGGTTTTCTGCTACTACAAGGGTGACGGGGCCTGGTCATGCATGTGCATGCATGGGCAAACCAATCGTGCTCAACGATGGTTGCCGCTTTGTCCTTCTCTTCCTCCACCTCACGGCGGGGTATCGACTTCGCCACCAGATGCTGCGTTTGAAGGATAATGCCGTTGCGTGTGTCGCCGACGCACGGGAGTCGCGTGCATACGATCCTGCGCCCCGGCAAGATGCAGAAGATGCGCAGGGCCGTCTACATCTACCGTGGAAACAGCAGGCTGTGCAGGATCTGAAGCCGAGTCGACATCGCGAGACGTACGCTGGCGCTTTGGGGTTTAATATCTGCGCGTTCGTTCTGCCGGCGCTCTACGGCACGTTGTCGAAGCTGTGGGTCGCCAATATCGACGCGGCCATGGTCGTCACAACAGACACTTACACGTATATCGGCGTCGTGGCGGAAGTGCTCAACGAAGGCCTTCCTCGCGCATCGTACCTGGTTATTGGCGACAAAGCGAATCGCTCCTTTTCTCAACGCCTCCAGCTTACTCACACGCTCATCCTCTTCCAGTCACTCCTGGGCTTCGTCATGAGCATCGGATTCGTAGCAGGTGCCTCGACGTTTGCAGAGGGCTTTGTTCCCGTTGAAGTCAGGGCCGCCAGCGTGACGTATGTCCGCATCGTTGCGTTTTCTGCCTTCAGCTCTGCTGTCGAGTATGCAGTGAATGCGTCCACACGCGCATTGGACAAGCCGGATGTGCCGTTGATGATCAGTTCGATCAAGTTTGCTGTCAATATCATGCTCGATCTGATCCTCATCTCGAGGTTCCATGTGAGAAGCGTCACGCCGACGGTGAACATGCAGGCTGGTATCTCGCTTGCTTGCAATCTTGCCTCGGCGTGTGTGGGACTGGGATACTTCATCTACACGACGAGCATACGGCGCAGTTCAGCTTCACGTCGCGATGCTCACGTACAGAGCACGCGGCCTTGCCTTGCGGCATTGACCACGCTCTTCAAGCCCGGGTTCATCTTCTTCACTGAGTCTGCGATCCGCAACGCACTCTACCTCTGGCTCGTCCACGGCATCGTCGGGCTGGGCAGCGACTACGCAACCGCCTGGGGCGTCTTCTCCACCATCCGCTGGGGCCTGGTCATGGTGCCCGTCTCCGCCCTCGAAGCCACGACACTCACGTTCGTCGGCCATGCCTGGGGCCAGCTACGCGCCGCTTCTCACACCTCATCTCCACGCATCCCGCCATACCGCATCTACACCGTCGTCCGCTGGGCCGCGTACTCGCTCTTCATAGTCCTGCTCGTAGAAATCCCCCTGTGCGTGCTAATGTCCCTCCTCGGCGCCCGCCCCTTTGCGCTCTACCTCTCCGCGTCCCCCGCCGTCGCGGCCATCGCCGCGCGCATGTGGCGCACACTCGACTGGTGCTACATCTTCTACGGCGTGTCCACGCAGCTGGCCGCTGTCCTCGTCGCCACGCAGCCCCGCTGGTACCTCTACCAGTCGCTCGCGTCGAATCTGCTGTACGTGCTCCCCTGGGCGATTGCATGCCAGGTTGTAGCGCTGGACGCGGCGAATGCGTGGACGTATCATGGTCTGGTGTTTGGCGGCAGCTTGGTGTTTTCGTTCTTCTCGGTTGGGGTCGTGGGTGGCGCGTGGGTGTGGAGACTGAGCAAAGGGGGAGGATGAAGATGGGTGTGAGTGGGTGGATATGTTGTCCAGCCCCGGTTTTTTTGAGGATGGGTTACTAGCATGATGATTATTATCACGCTGACGGGGAACTGGCGATGGTATGATGTGATTTCAGTCGAGTGCGAAAGTAAGAGAGAGACAGAGAGAGGAGAAAAGCTCTACTCCCTCCTAAGTATGCTCCATGTCCCCTCCGCTAGAGCACACTACCCATCCCCCCCACCCCCCATCGCTCCCAGTTTTCAATATTCTCCTCCCCACGCCCCAACCCCCACACCTTCCCACTCATACCTTCCTCTTCCCCTTTTCTCATCTCAACCCACCATCTCCAAACCCCCCACCGCAAGCCTCGCCCTGAGCTCCGATTTTCCAGCCTACCCTGGAAATATTGAACGGTGTGGAGTGCTACGCTCACCTCTTTGTAGCCCGCACAGGTCCGGTCCCATCTCGTGCCATAATCGGTGCTAGAGAGACTTACAGCACAGCACAGCACAGCACAGCGTCACAGCGTCAAACGACCTGAGTCGTATGCTGGGGATGCTGCCTGTCTATCTGCCCCCTGTACCTACCTACCCTGTCCTCCTGCGTAAGAGCATGGAGGGATGCTGATGACGTGTATACGGGATAGTGAGATTTGTGGTGCTCGTGGATGAGGAGGGGGGGAAGAAAGGAGGTGCAGCGGTAATGCTGACAGGTTACATGTGCATGTTTTGTACGTGATGTAGAAGAAGGGGTGGGGGGAGGGGGAGTAATGTTTCCCCCTTCAGCGACTGGATGCGCAACGCAGGGTATAGCATTGCAAACACTTCATGTTATCAAAGACAAATTAAGAGAAATCCCCCATACTCAAGCTTTAAGTGGTCAAAAAACTTTATAAGGATCAGCCCTTCATACAGCTCCGTCGTGAATTCATGGTGAGGATGGAAAAGCACAAGCCGTATCCACATCGCTCACTACATGCGCTACAGTACTTTTATACATACCACAAGCCCCCTCCCTCAACTGCCGACTTCATCAGGTTGTCTACAAGAAACACACACACAAAACCCCTCAGCACTGTGGCTGTCCGGCTACTAACTCAATGTCCGCGCTAGACCGCTCCGTGCGCAGAATACTTACATCCAGGCTCTTTGTTATGCCGCCAAAAGACTTGCTGTTGCTGCGACTGCGGCTCGCTATCCATTTCCCCTGTCCGTACGCGTCGCTGTCGGCCTGGCGGACGTAGGAGCTTTTGCTTGGCTTGGGGCTGCTGCCGTCCAAGTACTTTGAGCGCGCGGAACTGGTGCTGTAGCTGCGCATGCGGGCGCAGAGGCGTTGGGCGAGGGCGTGCATGGCGGGCATGCAGGCCACGACGATGAAGAGGTTGCATTCTGTGACGCACCAGTAGACGCCCGAGACGTTGTCGTAGGTGGGGTTTTGGGTCTGGTCGAATTTCACGAGGGACCAGAGGCGGAGGCAGGATACTACTGTGATGCTGTTTGTGGTGTTTAGTGGCGTGTGCTGAGGGGTGTGTCGCGCAAAAAGGGGATAATAGATATAGAGGCCTGGAGGGGAAGAACAGAGAAGAGGACTCACACAAAGCCCACGCCAAACATGGACATGATCTGTAACTTCTTCTTCACACCCATCTGCAGCTTCGCCAATACAGGGAGCGGCAGCGCTATAATCACCAGATCGAGCAGGATCTCGATCCCGCCGCGCACAAACCCGAATAACCGAACGTCTACACCGCAGTAGCCTGCCATCTCGCCCCTCCATCCGTCCCAGAAGAATGGAATGGGGTTGCATTGGAAAACCATGGAGAAAGTGTTGCCGAGCCCGAACATGCTGACGAGAACCATGAGCACAATGGTGGTGCGGCGTTCGCGCACGCTGGTCATGATGCGCAGGTAGAAGGCGCAGATGGAGAGTTGGCAGAGCGCTTCGGCGACTTGGTACATGAAGTACGTTACATACAGCCACTGCTCACATTGTCAGTTCCAATATTCCAAGATGCTGTCCCGCGAACCTAATCGCACGATTACAGCTCACGTGGACACTGACCTTGTAGCTCGCAGTGATCTCGCCAGGCGTCATCCCCCACATGTCTTGCCCGAAGCCAATGTGTGCGGCGACGAGCACGGGCACGTTTTGCACGACGGACGAGAAGCCAGCAAGCCCGATGAGCAGGTCGTCCCACCCAAGCTGCGCACTGTGCGAGATGAAGCGGTGGGCGAGGCGCAGGACCACCATGATCGCTGCTAAGGTCCCGACGGAGGCGGTGGCACCGACCATGCTGGGTCTATCGTCACGGATGGGAATACCGCATGCTGCGCGGGTTTCGTTGGTGGATTCCGAGGGGGAGTTAGGGATAGTCTGCAGAGATTCAGAAGACGGGTGACTGACTGAGAGCGTCGGTGACTGAGCAACTCCCGGCATTGCATGTTGAGATCGCTGTCATGAATGTAGTGTCGGCGCAGAGACAGCTCATGTCCTCGCTTGAGCATTGTGTTGTTGGTAGTGTCTGCTCGAAACATCGTGTCTGGAGGCTGTTAACAATCTGAACTTTGATGGAAAGGAGCGTGGAATCAACTGACAGCGCACACCGGTAGTCTGCTTAGCAACTCTTGCTGTGCACAAGCAGCTTGAACGAACAGCAGACATGAGAGAAGAATACTGATCCACTGCATTTTGACCAACACTTGCGATTCAAGACACGACAAACTCCATCAAGTGCAACCTTCATCGCCATTTTTAAGCACCAGAATAAACAAACATGCTCAGAGTACGTGTGGGTCAACGATCAATACTCCAGGTCCCATCTCGCCCAGTGTTGCAAGGCGGCACGGCCAGAAAATCTCCTGATGATCACGGCAAGGCCGCAGTGTGGGATCTCGGAAGTTTCCTCGAGCCTTGTCACAACATGGATACATGTCCTATGAGCTGCGCCGCTCGACCATTCGAAGAGTGAAGCTGCGATGCTGCCAAGTACGATTGTCGAGCCTGACTGGGACTGGACCCCGTTTTCTGACATTGGCAGTCTTATCGTCTGCTACCGAGACCATGGCCATGGGAATGTCTGAGGATACCATCGGCAGAACTAAATGGGGTCTTCTTATCCGTTGGTGGAGTGGAGTGCCTCAGGGCGGGTGCATATGGCTGCGCTCTCGAGTCTGTGGCGTGTTGAAACGGTGGTTCGTTGTAGTACGCTGGGTGCATCCATGTGCGCCCGCGGCCTGAGTTACTGCATGTGGAGGAGTCACATATCATCATGTTTGTAAATCGGCAGTCGAGATATCTAGTCGACAGCCCCACGCGCCCTGTGAGGCTTCTGGGCGATCGATCCTCCGGTTGTGCCCGGGAAGCTCAGCGAAATCCTTTTTGGAGCACTGTCTTTGAAAAATGGTCTTAGAGTGTACCTATGTGAGTAACCCAATACGCTTGAAACCATTGCGTCGTGGCGTTCAAGAAAGTGTTACTATCACCATTAGAAACAAATACCAAAGTGGAGGGGCATGGCACGCGCGGCCAGACTGAAAGAAGTTCTTGTCGCATAAGTAGCGCCAGGTGACAAGACCGCTGGGGGCTCTTGTATCTAAGTGGCGGCGAATGTCCCTTCTCTTATTCCCAACGCTGTGGTTGCGACAGCTGTAGTCGTTGAGAAAAGGTGTGTAGGACCAGGGGTTTGTCGCGTCCCTGGCCAATCATCACGCACGTCCAAGACAACGGTAAAGGACTATTCTTTTCTTTTTGCGAGCTTGGTATTCAGATAAGCTGTGGTTGGTCGGGGAAGCGGAGCGTTGAAGCAGTTACATCGAAGCGCCAGCCGTTTGGGGACGGGCGGTCCGCGATGCATCCGCGGTTTTCCCGCCCGTGAATACGCACAGCACGTTGCATTCGTGGAGGTACCCTGGCTACACTCGGATGCAAGGCTCCGATGCAATGAGTTTCAAGTCAAGAGATGTGAATGGACGTGATCTTCGTAGATATGGGTATCCTAGCACGTTCCTCGTTAGTCACAGATCCCGCAATGCACTGCCCAGATAGAAGCAGGCACACTGCAACTCGTCCTTGACAATTTACTTCTTTCGAACTGTGTTCTGAGTGATACGGTCGAAAATCAATCACTATGGCGATTCTACCTACGATACCATTTGTGCTTCTATTTGCCATTGTAGCTTTTTATGTACTCTACCATTTGAGATCAAAAGCTAAAGTCCTGCCCTTACCACCCGGACCCAGAGGAATCCCGCTCCTGGGCAATGTTAATGATATGCCCAAGTCGGGTATGCTTGAGTGTCACCATTGGTTGCAGCACAAAGATCTGTATGGTGCGTATGACTCTGACCTGCGGCGAGCCATGCACAAAGTAACGATGTGTGGATACGCACTGCAGGCCCGATTAGCTCTGTGACTGTACTCGGCCAGACTTTTATCATCATCAATGACCCGAATATCGCCTTTGAGCTTTTGCGGGATCGGTCGGCGATCCACTCGTCACGCCCTAGTCAGCTCTTCAGTGGAGAAATGTATGCTTTTCTCTCAAGGGTCTCCGTCCTCACGCTATCTTACTGACCATGATATGTCAGTGTGGGATGGAGGCACGCTACTGCGATGAGTCCCTACGACAGCTGGAAGATCCAGCGAAAGAACATCACCAAAATTGCTGGTAGCAACACCTCGGTGTCGGTGTTTGACCGGATTCAAGAAGTGGAAGCTGCACACTTCTTGTTGAATCTTCTGGCTGATCCAGATAACTTGTTTGATCACATTCGAAAGTAAATTCAAGAACATATCCCTTGATGGCTCTAACTGATTTGATGTCTCTAGAGAAGCAGGCAGTGTGATTCTCAAAATCACCTATGGATACACAACTGTCCCACATGGTCGAGATCCCTTCGTAGATCTAGCTGCCAAGACTATGGCTCAATTCGCCGATGCTACTGTCCCTGGCCGGTGGCTTGTCGACATGTTGCCGTTTTGTGAGTAAACTCTCAATCATGTCTCAGACGCCCCTGACATCATCAAGTACGGTATCTTCCTGAGTGTTGTCCTGGCACAGGCTTTAAGGCTACCGCTCGGCGGTATGCTGAACAGCTGAAACAATGCACAAATCAGCCTTATGAATTTGTCAAGCACCAGATGCACGAAAAGAGACACCAGCCATCGTTCTTGTCGCAATGTATTGAGGATATCGGTACAAATGCCGAGATGGAGTTCATTCACAAATGGACTGCGCTATCACTATATTTAGGCGGCGCTGATACAGTAAGTTATAACTCTTCGCTGGGCCCGTCACCACTGACACCTCACAGACGGTGTCAGCTATTATGACTTTCTTCCTCGCCATGACGGTTTTCCCAGACGTCCAAGAAAAGGCCCGACAGGAGATCGACCGCGTTGTTGGCAGTGATAGACTCCCTGTCAATGCGGACCGCGAACGGCTGCCATATGTCGAGGCAATCATGAAAGAAACACATCGCTGGCATCAAGTGCTTCCGATGTCCCTGCCGCATTCAAGCATTGCGGAGGATGTATGCAGAGGGTATCGCATCCCAAAAGGAGCAATCATGTTACCCAACAATTGGTTAGTTCTGTGCCCGAACATCCCGTAAGACTATACTGACGACGACGAGGTGGTTCACCCACGATCCCGCCGTCTATCCCGACCCAATGGCTTTCCGTCCAGAACGCCATCTCGACACACCCGGCCACAAACCTGAACCAGATCCGCGGAACTTCATCTACGGTTATGGTCGCCGCATCTGTCCTGGCCGATACGTAGCCGATAACGCACTGTTCATCACGATTGCGCAGTCACTCGCAGTCTTTACCATTCAGCAGCCTATCGACCAAGTGACTGGAAACTGCATCGAGCCAGAGGTCAAGTTCGAGCCGGGTGCTATTAGTCATCCGTTACCGTACAAGACGTCGATCAAGCCACGTTCGGAGAAGCATGAAGAGCTGATTCGAGCAGCGGAGGAGGAGTACCCTTGGGAGGAAAGTCATGCGAAGGAGCTGGAGAATATCAGGTGGTAAACGAGAATGTTCCATTGTAATGACAAGGCTCAAAGATAACCAGTTGTGATGTGAGCATGTATTTATTCGTCCTAGATCAGGTGCAAATGCTTCGTTCTTGCTTTCCCCTTTGTCATCCCAGCTATTTCATCTATCGTGCAAGTGCAGTAGAGCCGTTCGTATACACCTCTCTTCCTCCTCAGCATTGCTCAATGCAATTCGGCGGTATTTGGTTGACGACGTTCAGTCGTTATACGTGCATTTTAACGACACGTTGGAGATGCTATGCTGCTCTAGGCCATTTCGGCTGTCCATGCAAGGATTTTTCGTGAAGTCGTTTCCTCATGCCACATGACGGCGCTCAGAATCCTAGCGCAAAAAATATTTGCAGATGCGCGGTCGCAAGCCCACATTCAATTGAAGATTTACCCCGTTCCCATTCCTCAACGCTTCCCCATCATCGCCAATCCTACATGCGGCAGCGGCGCAGCATCCGCGAAACTTTGTCGTGATGTTCCCTCGCGCAAAGACTCGGTGGATGAAGTTGTTGAAACCGATGACGATCTTCGATGGCGCAGGCTCGGCTTCTTCATGTCGTTGAGAAGTGGCATGACCTCGAGGTTTTCCGCTGACTCAATCATGATACGGGGAATTGCTTTGTCGGCACTGTTGGTAGCCGTTCGCGTCTCAGACGATGTTTTGAAGAAGGAGGGGAATAGTGCGCGAGCAATCTCTACGGAGAGGACAGAAGACATGGTAGTATGAGTTGAATTTGGTGGGCGGGCGATTGGCGAGATACACAAGTGGAGTGATTGAACAAGTGACCTCTGTAAATATTGCTGATGTAGATAAACGACAATGGGCCGGCTTTATGAGTAGTGAGAGTGATTGTGATGCGCTATGTTATGATACCCCGAGCCCACCATCGTGTGTGAATGCGACTCTGTGAATGTTGTGCGAGGGAGCCAATCGCATCGGACCTGCATCGCCATAGCCTGAGGAGGCTCAGACGATAATCTCGCAAGCTTACACTGTCTACACTGTGCACCGGAGATCGGGATTACACAGCTCAGGAAGCTCATGAGGGATGTTGTTCGCGCTCTCAAGGTGATTGGGCAGATCGGACAGCAAGAGTCAGCCTACTAGCGGGGCGCAGCAAAGTGGGCCGCCTGTGAACAAACGAACGAGCCAATCAAGGACTTCGACAGGTAATCGAGGTAATGAGTAAATCTTCATCATTCTCTGCGGGTGCGTGACATATCTTCTGATCGTTACTATGAGGACTTGTAGGAGAACTAGCGTAATATCTGACAAGTTATATCTTGCATATGCAGAGCAAGGGGCAGTATGTGAGAGCAACTATCTGCTTGCCTTTTCCGCTATAAATACTACGGGACGTCATGCTTTCTTTAACACTAATTCGAGTCCGAGACGTAAGTATACAGCTGCATAGGCGTGCTCCAAACCAGGGCGGACTTCTGCATGTTCTTTGGTCTTGGTCTCAATCTCCCCAGCACCAGGGCACATCACAACACCTAAACGCGGGGTATAGTCAAATACACCCCGCACAAGAGCCGTCACCCAGAAGTCTCAACACCAGCACTAACATCAACACATTATAAGGTGCTCAGCCCCGAAGATAATGATCGCCGTCACTTACTACTTGCGTTATAAAACGATCAGTTCATTAAAATGGTCAATTTCTCCATCGACACGATGGCCGAGTGGTCTAAGGCGGTAGATTTAAGTCTAGCTTAGGTCTCTACTACAGAAATGTGCGTGGGTTCGAGTACGTTGTATCCGTATCTAGGTTACTGAATGCTTCGACTAACAGCATTCTAGACCCCACTCGTGTCAACATACGCATTGTTTTTTATTTTTTCGTGGCGGCCTCTTCGTCTTTTCGGCGTTGTTTTTGTTGTTGTTGCGGCGGCGTATATAAGTGGTTTTCATTGAGTTTTTGTTGAAGCAAGATAGAAGACCGTCTAGTTTTTTATAATGGCACTGAATGTGTTGATAATAATTGAGAATCAACACTATCGCGTCACGAGTGCTGGGTATTGACATCACGCGACGTCGTCTGTACAACAGACATTGGCAACAGAGTCAACCACCGGAACGTACGAAACAGATCTACAGCTTGAATGAAACGAGTGTCTGTTATATACCATTCGCGATTTTCAATATTATACACATTACCCAAATCCCATATGTACAGGCTCAGCCTAGTTCCCTCAAATCAAGCAATCCCCTCTAGCGGAGCGCAAGCCATTACTCTCTCCCGCACCCCGAAAATTGATTCTTACCGCCCCCTACAGTGTATACATGTGATCTATGCTTCCCACCTCTTCTGCACACTGCTTGCTTGTCGCGCAGCCGCCGCGTCTTCCGGGTTATTCGCCTCCAGCTCCGCCAGAATGGCGTTCAGGTCGTCGACCTGACGCTTCAGCGTAGAAGAAGAGGGTGCCTGGCGTGCTGCGGCCGCGTCCTCGGGGTTGTTTGCCTCGAGAGCAGCAAGGATGGAGTTCAGGTCATCGGACTGGGGGACAGGGGCGGGGTCACGGCGGAGTTTAATTTTCATGACGGAGGCGGCGGCATCGGCATCTTCGGGGTTGTTCTCACGGAGGGCTTGGAGAATGGATGCTACATCGTCTTGGGGGACTGCTGCGAGCGTTTGTTGGTATTCTGCATAACGGTAACGGATGACTGTATGGACTTACCAGATGCAGCAAGGACGGCGCTGGAGAAGGCAGCTGCGGTGATGAAAGTGGTGAGACGCATGGTGAGTGTTGAATGATTTGAGAAACGGTTGAAATTGCTTCAAGGTAGTATGAACAAGAAAGTGAAGTGACCGGCACGAACTGCAAAGCTGATGGTAAGGAACTTGCTCAATTGATCTCACGGCTGCTGGGTTATATAATACCTTACCTTGGCTGGTTTTCCTAGTCGAGACATGACAGCCAAGCTTTGCGGCGTTGAAAGTAGAAGCTTGTCTCGTGAGGTACCACGGTTTCACGGCAGGAGAACCCACCGAAAAGGTATGACAGAAGATCTGGGGGAGTGAGAGAGCCGAATCGGGTTTTTCGGCATGGATAGTGTCGAGACGATTTAGTTTCCGATGCTTGGTTTGGTGATGCGCTAGCGGACATCGTTTCGGGAGCAGCATCAGGATGTTCCGAGACGGCTGATGAAACAGCGCGCAGCCAACAATCGCTTGTGGCGGACAAGACCGGAAGGGATCGCGCGTACTTTGGCTTGTGATAACAAATGCATACATATGTACATGTTGTGGATTCCGCCCACACACAGCCCGCTCCATGGCGTATGCGATGCAGGATGCAGATTGCGATCGCGGTCGGGCTCAGCCACATGCAGGCAAGATGTATGGGTAGCCGGCGGAGATATGCTGTACATTTGCGATGACGGGCTTTGTGCCGTGCCGTACCATGTCCACCATTGTACTCATTACATCATGGTCTCTTCCAATATTGAGAGCTTATCGACATCGTGGAGGGACTACGGTCAGTTTCGGGGTCGAGGAATGTTCTATGTAGCGACATCTACTATCAAAGTCACACGAACCATCTAGCATTGTATTAGTCGGGTCTCATTTGTGCACATTGTCGAGCTCCCTCTTACCCGAAGAGTTGTCGGCGTTTTGACGCGACGACGTTAAGGTTATGGACATTGTGTCAGCGCTGGTTCGTGACGCGCATATTAACAGCTCGACATGATGTACATTTCTGCTCTGTACTTCATGGGAAATCAGTGCAACTCAGGTGCATCGGCGGGTAAGTGGTGTTGGCTATGTCGTCAACGCCAGCAATGGCCGATTCACCACGGGTATTCCGTCGTCATCGCCCTTCATCACACCAACTACATGGTAGACAGAAGCCGGCGCAAAACTGTAGGCAATTGGAGATACAATCGAGGAGGTCGTGTCGTGGTGGATGGTGTCGATCCCTTACTCCACACGAGCTGTGGTTGAGTGAAAATCTTGGCATGGCACAGTTCCCACAACTAGAGCTCGGGTGGCCGTAGCTTACCACGGAACGCCGCATGGACACAGGCAAGCTTCGGGATTGGCATGAAAAGGTCAATTGAGGTCATTGAGATGATCATTGGGTATCCGAGCACGTCACTACCCCGTCTGGGGCCTCCGCAAAGCAGCCCGGGCTTGAGGGAAAACAAGCAGTGAAGTGGTAGCTTGCTCTTCAGATTGCTCGTCTAAAGTACATGTTTTACACAATCTGACCGGCCACTAGATAGGAAAAGAGGTAGTAGTCGTCCCTATGCACACACCTGGCCGCAAAATTTTACATTCTGCAGGCCCCCATACCGCTGACCCCAGTGCCCGACAGTCGATGCCATGCACACATCTATGCGACGTAGAGGAGCAAGAAGGACATCATGAGCGCGAAAAGACCGGTAGCTTCGGCGAAGGCGAATCCGAGAACGGCGTACTGGAAGAGCTGGCCCCTGAGGGAGGGGTTGCGGGCAACACCCTGGATGAGGCCACCGAAAACCGTTCCGATACCAACACCGGCACCGGCCAGACCAATGGTAGCGAGACCGGCACCCTGGATCTTGGCGGCGGCAACCATGGCGGCGGCGGTGGACTCGGCGACGATGCCGCGCTTCTGGATGATGTTGCGGGCGGCGTTGTTGCGGAAGGCGCTGCGGGCAGCAACGAGGCTGTTCTGGGTGGGCTGGCGGGCTGCGAGATGAGAGTCAATGGCTGCGTGATGGAGCTCGGGCTTGTGGGAGCTCAATGGGAGCCGATGCGGCGGGCGCACAACATACCAGCGTTGGAGAAGCCGCGGGCGGCCACGCGGGCGGCGCCGAAGGAGCGGGCGATGGCAACCATGGTGATGGTGTTGATGACCGGAGTGGAGATGAGTTGGAGATGAATTGAGCTTCCAATGGATGGGAGGTGGTGGTGAGAGGAGGGAGGAGGTGCGTGCAAAAACTCGCAGAAGGGTTGTTAGCTGCCAAGAAGGCCATAGCTCGCGATGGATCCGGTTAGCGCCCTAACATTTCCGACCCACGACACACCACAACACCACAACACCCGGCCGGACACGACAGCAGTGGCTCGACATGGTCGTGCAAGGTCGATTCTGGTGCTAGATGAACTGGTGCTTTCTGTTGCATTTATTTGTTTTTCTATCGATATTCCACTGAGACTTTCCTCAGGACTCCACCGAACCACAAGAGACGTCAATCAAGTGTCTGTGCGAGGAAGCCCTTGATCAATTACACGAATTACACACAACACTCCATTTAAGTCAGGCATGAATCTAACTGGTATTTACATCCTCTCATGGTCCATCAATCATGCTCCTCAAATGCACATGGTCACCCTTATTCGTCCTGCCATCGATGTGCTCCACGTTGTTCCTCCACAGATCCCCGACCGTCAAGACCATGGCGAACACTTGAATTTTACTCCGCGCTAGGACCTAGCACTTGGCTGCATAGGACCAGACGTGGTCGTTCAGGAACCCCGGGATCGTCGCGGCATTACTGGTGAACTTCCACTGCGAACCCTGGCAATCGCGCTCCCTGCGTAGTGTCAGGAAACCACGTCGAGCTGTCCAAACTCGTGCTCTCATCACTTACCGGTAGAACGTGGTGCATTCGTACTGGCGGTCTGCAGAGATGGAGCTCGTCTTGTCTCCCTTGCCGTTCAGATTCCCTGTTACTTTCGTTAGCAAGATTGCCCCAGTGCAGTGAACAATGTTCACGTACAGCATGCTCCGTCGCTGGGTCGGTCTTCCTTGGACCAGGCTCCGCCGAAATTGGCCTCGTCGTACAAGTAGAAGACTCGTGCAGAAGCCGCTGACGCGAACAGAGCGGTGGCGAGAAGGGTGAGCTGCATGGCGAAGGGAGGAGAGTGCCTTGCTTTTTGGAGTTGCGATGAGCAGTGTAGTGAAGACGTGCTACGATGATGGGTACATGTATTTATACTCAATCTCGTGTGGCCTGACGCGCAAGATTCTATTCTTACCGCAATGCTTCACTAAGAACTTTGCTCGTGCCGTCTCATGCAGCACGTGCGGCAGCATGTCGTGTAGAAGGAGTGGAAAGCCTGAAGCTAGAGTGATCCTAAAGACATGACCATGCCCGTTTCTTGTCCACTGGAGCCACGGCCTCACCATCACGCGGTCAACGATGTGAGCCCTGGTCCACTACATTTTGAATACCTAGCCATGTCTGACCCGTGTCATGCAGTCCTATCTCTCAGGCCTGGCACTACGATTATTCAGTTGCAGAAAATTCCTCACAATACGCACATCCGGGCTTTCAAGGAGTAGGTAGGTGCATTTGACAAATCCCAGCCGCGGTGCCTGGCGGGTGATCCTTCAGGAATCTCCACTAGAGCCCAGAACAGCAGGAGCAGCGCACCAACAACTTTTCAATTTCAGCAGCGCGCAAGAATCCAATATTTTTTGAATGCTGCAAAATTCCGGCGCCGGAAACTCCGCTAATGGCGCTCGATCCACGCAGAGCCAGTACAGGGACACGCGTACCGTACGTAGTAGTACACAGTGTAGACTACGATGATATCGCCGCCAACACCTTGACACTAGGCATTTCATCGTGTTTAAATTACCACCTCCTTGTATCTGCGAGAGCATCCAGCGCATTTGTCTCCTTATACTAGGCCTAGTCCCTTCCCCTCGGGAGAAGCGTTAATATAAAAGAAAGAAACTGGTGAAGGAAGTAGTAGGTAGTTTATGCCCCGTTAGTCTACCTCCAACCGGGTCCGCGCATCTTGCCGCCTCACATCGAGGCGTAACGATGTCGCATGGGTACATGTACAGTTTTGCATTAGGTACATGTACCTATTCTGCGTATCCAAGCACAAAAAGAAGTGATTCGCTACCTCACCGCAAGCCGAACAGACTTTCTCTCTCGTAACAATCTCGTTTATTCAAGATAGTATCCGTGCTGTATTGCAGCATCTTTGTTAACACTTCGGAGTCCTACAAACACTCACCATCGGGACTTGATTCCTTTGCGACCAATCAACTCCCGGAATCGAGTCTCTCGGAAGACCTAGCCATCGTCTACCAGCTGCTCAACCGCGGTACCCGTGATCGCTCAGCTCCATAGGGAGTTCGGGGGCAACAAAAAAAGAAATGGGAAGTGAAAGTGAACGTGAACGTGATTGGTACGAAGAGAGAGAGAGAAATTGAGGGGAAAAACGCATTATAGTAGGAACGTTGGCGCTGAGTGCGGGACGGGGGGGCGTGGAAGAGAAAGAGGAAGAACACAGCAGGAAGAAGAAGATGGTATTCAGACATTACTTCGAGGACGGGTCACGCAGGACCCTTTGTAGCTTTAAAAACTTTTCTTGTTCTGGCCGTCGAGCTCAGCTCTCTCTCTCTCCCTCTCTCTCTCTCTCTCGTCCTGGGGCGAGCATGTAGGCCAGGCTGTGTACTGTGCACAGCAACCCATTTGTGGAAGTGGGGTGGCAGGGAGATGACTAGGACGAGAGGGAAAACACCAGATCCCCCCGTATACATGAACAATCATTAAAGACACCTGGCAAAATCAAAAGGGAGAAATCAGTCCACCATGGAGCTAATGGGCGTGCCGATGCGGCTTTCGTCAACCAAGTCACTCATCTTCATCCTCTTGTGTCGTGGGCTTTCCTCCTCAATCTCTTCGATCCGTCGTTTCAGTTCAGACTCTCGTTGTCGGACCTGCTCCAGTTCTTGCCGGAGAGCTGACTCGGTCTGGCGCGCTGCCTGCTCGCTTTGCTCGAGTTCGCTGACACGGTTGCGGAAGAGATCGTTGATGAGCTCCATTTCCGAGACGCGTGTCTTCAGGGCGGTGTTTTGTGCAGCAAGGGTGTCGTAGGGTAGAGGAGGCTCGAGGTGGGAGCCGTTGATGGAAGAGTTGGAAGGCGAGGGTGCTCGGAGACCGAAGGTGGGAAGGGAGGGAGAGTGGAAGTCGCCGTTGAGGGCTTGCTCAAACATGTGCTGTGGTGCAATGTTGGAGAAGTTGGGCGTGCCGGTGCGCGAGATGGGCGATTGCGATCGGTCAGAGAGGCCAGAGGAGATCTTGCCAGAGGCGCGGCGGTGCTGTGCAAGGCCGAGCTGGCCATCGGCGTCGGGGTGTGCAGCAGGAAGACCGCCTTGGTCGCTGGCCTATGGATGTGAGACTGGAAGTAAGAAGAAACAAAAACAAAAACACTCGACATACCCTCTTGCGCCCGCCGGGGCCGCCCGTCTTGACGCGGTTGCGGCTCTTGATGACATCGGTCTTGAGGGAGATGGGTCGCGGGCGGCCATGCAGCTTCAGGAAGAGGCCGCAGGCGTTGCAGAGGACAGCGCCCGACTCATCGCGGCGCCAGAGCGGAGTGGTGCTTGTGGAGCAGTTCTGGCAGACAGGCTAGGACGCAAGGTCAGCGAGATGCGCGAGATGCTCGCGGATGGATGCGCAATGCGCAGATGCTATCGATTAGATAACGAACATTGTCGGAACAAACAGCGCAGGCCGCGCAGACGCAGCACGGCAACACCGCAGAAAACAAGGCAAACTCACCGGAGAGCCGGGCTGTCCGCCAGCGGTTGCGGGCGCAGCGGTGGCATAAGTCATGCTGAGGCCATTGGAGGGTCTGCTAGTGAGGCTGGTCAGCGGGTGCAGCGAAAAGTTGGGGTGCGGCGTGCCAAGCTTTTGCGATAAGACGCAACGCAAGGCCGGCTAGCGGCGCCCGCCAATGAAGCCCGAGCTGCTCAGGCGCTGTGCCGGAACACTCCAACAGCATGGATGGAGCAATGCCATTCATGCCATCCACGTACCTCGGCGGCGAAGGCATCTTCTGCTCTGGTGTCGCCCTCTGCGCATTATCATTACTTTCATTACTGGTGGTGTAGTGGGCTGGTGGGCTGTTGGACGCTATGGACGCCAGCGTGGACAGGGCAGGCAGCTGGATCGCAGCATTGTTGCTGCTGCCTTGTCGTTGCTGCGTCGTCGGAGAGCTGGTGGAACTGGACGAGGGCCGGGACCGGTCGTGGCCAATGGATGGCAGTCTGTCCTCGAATGGGGTGGAAGGCGTTTTGAAGGCGGGCAGGTCAAACACCTGCAGAATCGACGGTCGACGGAATGAATCGCTGGCCTGGGGCCTGGGCAGAATCGAGGTAGCCAGCGCGGAAGCCGTGGTGAATCCGAGAGTCGAGAAACGCGTGGCGCTCCTCGAAGATGCTGCTTTATGGAAATAGTCACGTTCTGGGGATATACACCAGAAGCGCTTCAGCGAGAGTATTAGGAGAGAACTGAGAACAAGTGTGTGATGTGGTTGTGATTATCAAGGACAGCAGGTAAAGAGCGACAATGTGTAGGACGACAACTGCAAAAACCAAGTCAAAAGAGTGTGAGTACCGTGGTCCGTAGCTATGTCGAAAGGAACGAGCAGCGAGCACGGCTGGAAATGAGCTGCAAGGTACATGTACACAGTACATTCTCTGCGCGCTCACGGATAAGGGGTCGTATGTAGCCAGTGCCCGCCCGTATCGATGCTAGGGGTGCTATCGATATCCACCCATGTTAATTTGAACTAATTTACTGACATGCATGCTCTCAGACCTTCTCTCCGCAAGCGCCTCCTGCAGTCTGCTTTGAGCCTGAGCGGTTTAAGGCTGGTCGTACACGCCTCCATCGTCCGTCATCTCTTCCCACGCCCCCGGAAAAAGGTTCGCCGTGACGCCGCCGTCTGAGAGAAACGGCGCCCGCGTCACAATCGCACAATCCCACCCAGTATGTATGTACACAGCACGACTCATCCATCGCGGCAGCCGCCTCCGCCTCACCGGCTTGCCCTGACGCCAGCAGCATCCATCGTCGATGCAGGGTTCACAGCGAAGATGCGTTGTTGAAACCAAACATTGCCTGTACCGTGAGGCGCGTTGTGGTTCGGCGCTTACTCAGGTGCCCCTGAGGCTCCAGAAGCCCGCTTGCCCCACAACGGCCATGTGTCTGGTCCGCCAACTGAACCAATCACGCAGATCCTGTCTGCAATCCCGACGTGTCGCGAGAATACAAGGGTCGTGAGATGCAATCGCAATTTCAACCACGTCCCGTAGCGCGAGCTAGGCGGATTCTGGGGAACGAGGCGGTGATAGGCACCATGGCTGCAGCTCAAGGCGCATGCCTATTTACCTACGTCCGCCATGGCGTACTCGAGTGCTGAGACGGAGTGACTAATATCTACATGTATGCAGCAGCCAAGCTGGCCATGGCTCAAGTCCATCCTCGTACACACCCTTTTTCACCGTCCAAAGGAGAACCATCCTTTCTTCGCCTGTGGTCTCTCGGCCTTCTGCTCCTCCACCTGAGGCTTCTCTGCTTCTGCCTCCGCCACTTGCGCCACACGCCCTGGATATTCAACATAGTTCCAGGCGACGTCCAGGAACAGTGGCTTGACTGGCACAGGCTTGAGCTTTGGAGGCCAAGTGACCAGGTTTTTGAGATCGACCGAGCCTGACGACGGATATTCATTCAGTCTCTCAACAACAGGCGCGGCATTGCTAAGACCGGTCTTTGATGCGGTGTCTGAGCTGGCGAACAGCTGTGACAGCGCAACCACTCCGCGATAATGAGAATTCAAATTCTCGAGACTGTCTCGCAGCTTCTGCGCCTGCTCTCCAGACACTTCCGATTTTGCTGCTTGGGCTGACGTGGACAACGAAGGCTTGGGAGCAGAAGCCGCTTGTGTCGCGAGCGACAGTGCCCGATTACACAGGGCCAACGCCTGCTTGGGGTTTGAGAGAAACGCGTATGCGTGTGACAGGTTCAGACACTTGAGCGCCTGGAAGTAGGCACGCTGGCCGTTCAGCTCAGCAATGAAACCTGTGTCACGTACAGCTCCCCGGAGGTCTTTGACAGAGTCGATACTCTGGAGGATCGCATCGTACAGTGCAATGCGTTCCCGCAGCCTCGCGAGCTTCCGTCCTGTAGGCTCTTCGCGCTCTGTCCAATCCTTGCCGTCTTTGCGTGGCCGGCGTGGCTTTTGGGGCGGATTGGCCGGGAACGTGAGACCATCGTCGGCGCCAATGAGCACCCTGTTGCGGCCAATGCGCCATGAAATCAGGTCGTAGTTGACGGCAAGGTTCGTTACTCGAAGATCCTGCATGCGTGCGTCACCTTCGTCCACGCCTTCCTTTTCTAGCTCTTCGATCGCTCTTCGTGTCGCGTCGACGGCGTCCTGGCTGGCAATGAGGATGTCGTCGTAGGCATTGGCTCGGTCTTTCGGGGTGGATGTTGGAGCAGAGGTTTCGAGGGTGGTTGAGGCCGTGTCGATGGCCGCCAGTGCTTGTCCAATGGCGGCGTCCACGACGTTCGCTGTCCGCCCACGCCACGTGATCTGGGAGTCTAGTCGCTGTCAGTCAATGCTTTCTGCTGACGTTGGCTACCACACTTGCGTGATGAAGCTGCCTCTTCTTCCTGCAGCGCTGCGGGGTCGAGTTTCTCCACAGCATCGCGGAGTTTCTCGTCTCCTTTGGGAAAGAACTTGGTCGCGACAGCCGGCACTCCCACAGTGCGCGGAATCCGGCTCTGATACGCGGCATAACGAATGCTCGGGTCTGTGGTACTCGCCAAAACATCCTTGAACAAGTCATGTTTGGTGGTCTTGAGCAAGGTGCTGTAGATGATGCGCGCCGCAGAGTAATTTGTCAGACAAGAATTCCAGCGCTGGGGCGACGCATTGCTGCTTTTGACGCCCTCGGCCTGCTTCTCAAAGTCCTCCGCGCCAGCCAGAGCAAAGGCATAGGCTCGGGCTTCGAGAATGTCTGCGCTTGATGCGCCGCTTGCAGGGTCGGACAACAGGTCGACAATGTGCTTGGCATTCACGACTGCCTTGTGGAGGCGGGACACGATGTGCTGGCGGGTAGAGCCGGTGATGTTCTTGTCGGCGTTGTCCTCAGCATGGGCGGCTTTCATGGCCATGGCGTGCGCCCAGGCTCGCTCCGAGGTCAGCAGGAGGAGATGGAGGGCTCTGCCTGTGTTAGCCCATGCGGTGTGCAGCGTTCAATCCCAAAATGCGTGCATACTCTGCGTTTTGCGCAATCTCCGCTGCCGTCACGGGAGCCGAAGCTGCATATTTGGCATGTTTGGGTGTCGCGCGGCCCAGCTTCCTGCGCACAATCCGCAGGCGCCGCGCCAATTGGTCTCTGTAGGTGGCGTGGTCGCCCACCAGAAAGGCAGCCTCGCGGCGGTCGACGACAAACTTGGTGATGTCCATGGCGTGGTGGGCACGACAGGCTGCGAGGGGGGGGGCGGGTTGGAGGGGCAGGGCGTGTGAGCGTGCGGGCGGGCTGGCGAGCTCTGGACGCGGCGCTCGGCCAAGAGCCGGCCGCCGGGGTGGCGTCATGTCGCGCGCCATCAGAGTGGCACGTGACTGGTCACTGCTCGCTGCGGAGGCTGGAGCTTTTTCGAGATACACATCATAGATATAAGATATTTGCCGCGCCATTGCCACGCCTGCCCCCGTCCCACGCTCGACACCACACCACGCTCGCCGTCACGCACTCGACGCAACAGCTCGCCAGTCGACGGCCCACCGACGCAGCACACAACGCCCTTGCCCGCCTCTCGTACTCCCCGCTGGCATCATCTGCGCTGCACTCGGCCCAGGTGATGCTCGAGCGTGCTTCGACATGCCTCGAATCAGGCGGTCGCCAGCTTCTTCGCGCCCCCAAGCCGCCCCTGCCCACTCGTCGCCGGCTGCATTCCGCTTTCTGGCACCACGCAGCCAGCGACCTCAGCCTGCCGCTATGGTGGGCCACATCCTCCGTCCTCGACACCTCGAGCGGTGACTATGGCCGGAGCGCCGCCAACACAACCACCACCACAACCACAACCACAACCACCGCGACCGCGACCGCGCACATTGGACTGCTGGACGGTCTCCTCCTCGATTTCTTGTATCCTAGGAAAACCCTCGCCCTAATCAAGCGTCTTTCCGTCCATGTGCCGGACACGTCTGTGGCGAGGCGGAGGCAGCAGACGAATCCTCGTGCTCGCCAATATTCCACCGTCCCCGAGCGGCAAATCCATCCCGAGGAGCTCTCCCCCGCCGAATCCCTCCAAGCTCAAGCCACAGCGGACATGAAGATACTGTTAGTCGGGTCCACGCCACGGGCAGAATTGGACAAGCTGTTGGCGACACGGAAGCCCGAGACACAGGAACTGGCCTGGCAAATATACCTCACCATACCGTCCGACGAACATGCCACCACCAACCATCGTCTGCAAAAGGATATCTTGGAATTCATGGTGCAGGACACCGAGAACATGATAGCAAGCCGGGTGCTGCAAGTGTTTGGTGAACTACCCCCGATGAAACGGCGAGCTTCGTCCTTCCGAGCCGCCGTGTTGGCGTATATAAAGCTTCAGATGGTCGGTCCGGCTATGCAACTCCTCGAAGACGTAGATCCCAACAGGTCTTTCGACATGCGGGAATTGGGCATTGGTTCTATCCTTGCTTACACCGTTCGCCACGAACAGTGGGACCTCTCTTTTCGTGTTTTCCAATTGTTTCTGCGGCATACTCCTAAAATTCTTGGGAAATCAACTCGTGTGGCCATACGTCACGGAAACTCTTTACCAGAGATCTGGAGCGAGTTACAATATTCGTCGCTGTTGCCCGAACATCTACAGTCATTTTTCTTTCATGTGAAAGAATATCGCCAAGAAATCAAGTCTTTACCAGAGCGAGAACTGGCGCTATCTTGTTTTGTCATGACTTTTGTACCCCGGGTTATTAGCCACATAATCAATACACGCAAGCCCGACGAAGAGTACATATGGCACTGGTTTCTAGAACTCTTCGTCGATCTTGAGGATCTGGACCTTCCCACCTCAGCCTGCTACGAATACGCAATCAAGGAGATGTTGGAACTCCCACGCTACAAGAAGTATTCAAATGAACGCAAGATCTGGCTCAAGCTATACAATGACTACAGAGAAAAGTATCTGCAGAACGAGGATGTTAAAGATGCGAAACCATCCGAGCACGTCATCCGGAAGCTGATAGTAAATCATGGCCCACATGCTAGTTTGGAACGGATAGAGGAATTCGTGCAGGATCTACGCAATTTCTATCCTGATCGGCCCCTTAGACCCGGATTGCTAAAGTATTTGTTGTTTGCTTATGCCGACCGCGGTGCTGACCAACGTGTGTTTGATTACTTTGAGGAGCTGCAGAGGAATTGGAAGAAGGAAATAGACCTCAAGGTCCTCTCCGCCCTTTTACACGTTTATGCACGTCGGGCGGATATCGATCAGACTATCGCCCAGTTTCGACGTATTCAGGACGAATTCGGCTTAGTACCAGACACCGCATGCTGGAATATCGTGCTAAATGCACACGTTCGCGCCGACGATATGGATGGAGCTCTCGAATGTTTCAACAGGTGTCTGGATCAGGGCATCGTACCAGATGAATCCACTTTTGGACCACTCATGGATTTTTGTAGTCAGCGAGGCGACGTGGAAGCCTTTGAAGCATTATTCTCCAAGGGCAAGCAGCTCGGTTTGGCTCTGGACACTAATCCTCACGCGCGCACTGGTTATGTACGCGTCATTCTGAATGCTGGAGATCCTGATGGTGCCTTTGCTGTAGCACAAGGCATGGTGAAGAGCTGGCAAGCCGGGACGCTACCAGAGCCGCCGACGGTCGCATGGACGGCAGTGATTGAGCATTACGCTGTGAATGGAGACCTGACCCTTGCTCGAGCCTGCTACAGGCAGATGGTGGAACACAAAATACCGATCACCTCTTGGACTCTTGCTGCACTTATGCGAGGGCTGATTGAAGTGAAGCAGACGAATGCTGCCTATAAGATGCTCAGAGTGACTATGCCAAAGGAGCATTATCGGGTGTATGCTCTACACTATGCAATATGCATGTCTGGGTTTCTTCGGGAGGGCCAAGTACATCTGGCATTGCAGACTTATGAGCGCATGATTGAACGGAATGTACCGCAAACTTCAAGTTCACAGCAGGCGGCCATACGAACCCTTGGCGCAGTTGATCTTGCAAAGCTGGACAAGCGTGGAGCAAAGCACCCGAACTACCGCCTGCTGACAGTCGAAGCGGCACTAGAAAATATGCTTACTACGAATACAGGACCAGACTTCGCGAATCGCGAACTCAGTCATACAAGATATCTGGACACCAAGAATCCCATGGCGGTCCCTCAAATGCACTATGGACTTTTAGCCTCTCTCTACACGTCGCGGCATGCCTTCCGAATCGCCAGTAAGCTGCTCAAGAAGGCCGAAGAGGCTGCGCCAGAATCGGGAAAATACTACACTCCACTCACATTACTCAACGCGACTATGGAACTGCACTTCAAGCGTCGAAACTATGCGGAAGTCGAGGTCGCCTGGCAGAAGGCTCGCGAAACTGCCGATCATCTGACCAAAACACTCCACCAAGCATCTTCTCCTGACTCCCACATCGAAGACCCTGCAACCTCGCTCACGGACCCTGAAGTCCGCGAACGCTACCAAGAATCCCGCATCTCAACCAACCGGCGGTACATCCTTGCCCGCTCCGCGCGAATCTACCTACGCAGTCTGCTTGCCCAGCCCTCCGCCGACATGCTCGACCTCGCGCAACGCACCATCCGCAACCTCCTCGTTCACGGTTACGCCATCGACAACTTCACCTGGAACGAGTTCATTCAACACCTCGCCCAGCGCGGCCGCCTCACGGACGCCTTTACCACGTGCGAAACCTACCTCATGCCCGCCTTCCCCGGCTGGCGCAAACTTTCACCAACCTACATCCGCAATGAGCAGCCCGGCGTCCAGCTCATGGACATCCGGCACTTCGAATTGCGCAAGCACGCGGTGATGCCGCGCTACAAAACCCTCGTCATCCTCGCCCAGGTCTTCGGCAACGTTAAACGCGACGAGAGCAACGGCATTGGCTACGATAAGGACATGGGCATGTGGATGACCGAGGCGCTGGAGACTGCTGCGCCGTTGACGTGTCGTGCGATTGAGAGTATGCCCCGTACAAATGATAGGTTGCAGTGGAAGTATGTGCATGGCGGGGAGTAGATGTTATAAATTGTAGTGTATAAGTGTATGAGTATGTCTGTATGTATATATATATATATATATATCTAATTATGAGTTTCCCTGCAAAAATGTACGATCGTAACTTATTATGTAAGTTTTTTCTTTTTGGTAACCCAAGATGAAACTATTTTGAGGGGATGCGATAGAGTGTGTGGTGTGGTGTGGTGTGATGCGATGCGATGATGGACAAGGAGACTAGGAAAAGCATGAGATATCATGCTACGATAAGTATATATCTATAGTCTTGGATAGAAACTCGATCCAACAACATGAAGACCACCTACATGTGTGCAGCCCTACATGGCAGCTCGATGTGTACCTAGCAGTCCCTTCTCCCGCGCAAACCGACACAGCCTTCCCAGATCGATAATTGAATGGTCGAGCATGGGTTTTTTAGGCATGCTGGCTAAATAAAAATAAAATGTGAGCATTGTGTAATGAACAGAAAGGAGATTCTGCCTACCGGTACTTAGATCCTTTGTGTTCTTGAAAAGGTCTTCGAGCATCTCTCGCAGCTGAATAGTTCTATACGTATATGCACGGCGACGAGCGTGCTTGCGATTGCTGCGGAGATGGTTTCTGCATGTGTATTCTTTTTGACTTGGGGATATCGTGTAGGAAACGTAAGGCGCAGGGCAGCAGGGGATGTAAGGCGCATATTTTGAGCATGGTTGGAGGCTCTTGTGTTGCCTTTGTGGTTATCAGCACAACATAACGTTTAAACCTAGCAGGCGTATATGACTACCATCTATCTAGACAGCATAGCACGAGCAATTCGTCCCTCCACGATGGCGTGGTCGATCGAGCTGATACGGGCTAATTATGACCATCTCATCGCCCCTTTGCATGCATGTGGCGTACATCAGGCTGAGGTTCAACAACTTGTCATTGTCACAACCCATGATCGGTGCAAGGCGCCCTCTTGGTCTGGGCGAGAGGTACTTCTTGTAATTGTCTCATGTCGGGCCTCTCGTAATACCGGTCAGCCAAGCAGGACAGCCGTCAGCATCTACGCTTCGTCCTCGGACCAGAGTTCCGAGTTCAACACATCTCAAGCTCGCTCACGAAAGAGTTGTCACGAGGCGTGAGCAAATGCTTGTGGTGCTCAGCACTATGTAATACTAGTACCCAAAAACCGAATCTTGAACAGACATCAAGAAGCCGCTTAGATGCACTCCACAGTCGAACCCAAAACCCAAAACATTGGTATCCACAAAGTGACATGCAAAATATGACTTATAGGTATATGCATAGCAAAGTATGGCTTTCACCTCAGTCACGTGTACAATAACTTCTCAACTTCCTCCGCAATCGCCAGACTGCTCGTCAGCCCCGGACTCTCAATCGCCAGCAAATTAACAAAGCCCTCAAAACCGGTTTCCTTCACAATGTAAAAGTCCTGGAAGTCCTTTCCACTTGTCGCCGCCAACTTACCCAGCTTCGGTCTGATGCCGACATAATCTGGCTGTATGGCATCTCTGTCAACACCGGGCAGATATGTTTGGATGTCGTCGATAGCAGCCTTGAGATTCTTGACGTTGGGGGCGTAATCGGTCGGACTGTTGGTCCACTCGACGTCAGGTCCGAAGCGTATTCGTCCGCTCATGTCGAGCGTGAGATGAGTACCCAGGCCACCGTGTCCAGGTACTGGTGCTGGGTAAACAAGTGTCGATGGCCGTGGACGGCTCACGCTGTACGAGAAGTAGGATCCTTTTGCGTAGAAGGGTTTGCGGTGGCGATCTTTGGGCAAGACCATGTTTGAGATGTCAACGGCGAAGAGTCCTGCGGAGTTGATGAGTGTTTCTGTAGTGATGGTCGTTTCCTCGCCATCGGGCGATTTTGTGGTGATCTCCCATCCACCTTTACCAGCATCGATGGGCTTGATGAAGGTCACAGGCGACTGAAAGGCACATACGCCACCACGATCTTCAAAGTCGCCTTCCAGGTACTGCATCAAGCCATGGGAGTCGACGATGCCTGTGGAAGGGCTTTCCAGCACACCAGCCTCGGCGCGAACATCTGGCTCTCTCTGCTTTGCCTCTTCCTTTGTGATGAAATGCGTTGGTACACCAATGGTTTTCGCGAAGTCGTGGACCTTCTGTAGTGCCTCCATTTGTGCAGCATCTTGTGCAACTATCCATTTTCCGGTATTGCGATGCGGAATGGAATATTTCTTGCAGAGATCATACATCATCTCTTTTCCTCTCAGACATAATCGTGTCTTCAGTGAGTCGGTACCGTAATAAAGTCCTGCGTGGATGACCTCGCTATTCCGCGAGCTCGTCTCGGTACCCACAGATCCATGCTTTTCTATAAGGACCGTCGATGCTCCGTCTCTTCCTTGCAGTTTCCTTGCAATAGCAAGTCCCACAACACCGCCGCCTACGATTGCATGAGTGAAGTCTGCATCCCTCTTTAGACTTGTCGAGAATTGTTGAAAGTTATGATATGGTGATCGCGAAACCTGGCGCGATACAGCGCGTGGTACAGACATATTAGGAGGATAAACGATAGTCGCAAGCTTCAACGCATCACAGATGCCTAGATCGCACGCCCAGCTATTCAGGGCAATCCGATTGAAGTACAGTAGCCTTCAAAGAATTATTCAGATAGCAATCACTGTGGTTGCTGCTTATCTCCGAGCCCGCTGCTTTTTCGGATGACGTTGATGCACGAATCGTGCCTGAGCGCTAGCCTGATTAGGCATCATTCTATCCCCGGTTCAACACCATGAACATACCTAGAGACATGCACTTTGGAGATATCTCAAAAGGTTCCTGCTAAGAAGGAAGAATCCAATGACTGAAGCCCCAATCACACCCATCACCCAACTCAGATTCCCACTTATGATTCAATCGCTCACCGGCAGCGTTATCGGAGCAACCCCACATCACAAACATTCCGCTTCAGCTATTCGGCGTCTCTACATACACAACTCCCACTAAACAATCCCACCTACAACAAACACCAAACCAAGCAACCCTCTCAAAAAAAAAAGACTCCCATAAATCCGAGATAGACAAAACACCCTGATAGCCCTCACTCACGCACTCACTCGCTCACAAACCTACCCACCCACCCACACCACCATGCCCACCCCAAAAGTAACCTCCCTCACCCCCCCTCCCCTCCACCTCCGCCAAATGGCTCAAACTCCAAAAAGCCACCTACACCGACGCCCACGGCGTGTCGCGCGACTGGGAACTCGCCGCGCGCACCACGACCCCAGCCGCAGGCATCGACGCCGTCAGCATGGCCACGATCCTGCACCACGCCTCGCGCCCGCCGTGCACCATGCTCGTGCTGCAGTTCCGCCCGCCCGTCGGCGCCGTCACGGTCGAGTGGCCCGCGGGCCTGATCGACGCGGGCGAGTCGCCGCAGCAGGCCGCCGTGCGCGAGTTGTACGAGGAAACGGGGCTGGTGGGCGAGGTGCGCAGTGTGGGTCCTGCGGTGGCGGCGGATCCGGGGATGACGAGTGCGAAGATGGTGTTGTGTATGATGGAGGTGCGGGTTAAAGAGGGGGAGGAGTTGCCGGAGCAGCATTTGGAGGAGGGGGAGGATATTCAGAGGGTGGTTGTGCCGCTGGGTGAGTTGTTCGAGAGGCTGGAGAAGTTGGCGGGAGAGGGGTATGTGGTTGCGGCGAAGTTATATCATTGGGCGGCGGGAATGAGGTATGCCATGGACCATCCCGAGTTGTTTGGGAAGAATGTTTGAGGGGGTTCGATGGGTGGATGGGAAGGGCACGTGATACTTGGGGTGGGGTGTTGCAGAAGGATGTACGGCTTATATTAGAAGAGCGGTCATGGTCGTCATTGAGCCACTTTCAGAATGACTATGTAGATCTGGCGCTTCAGAATCAGGTGCGATGCAACGTGTAGAGCGAAAACACCACCTGCATTCTTTCATGTTCCCCAAACGATAGCACTAGATGCGAACGCCAGAACCGATGCTATAACGCCATTCCATACATACAATCCTACAGCCCTCTCCGTCCCCTCCCTTATACCAGTCTTACGTTCACTCTACTGAATATCCAGCAACTGCTTTAGTTGCACAATCAACTTCCATTCGTCTTGGCTGACGTCGCTCCTGAAAAACTCCTTGAGCGTATCGATACTCTTCCTGCTAAGCGACGAGTAAAGAATGTCGCCTTCTTCCAAGTGTCGACCGTACATAGGCTGATTGTTGCCTTCAATCTTGACGGCGACAGACGGCTGGCCCCTCTTGCAGACTTGGATTTGCTTGTGATCTCGTTCAATGGATGTACTGCGTCGAGGTTAGCATGTGAGAAGGCCTAAAACGAAATATGAAGGGTTGATACGTACACTCTACCAAGTTGGATGATCTCTTTGACACCTGTAACCGGATTCTTCTTGACGGCACAGATGGGAGTTGTCATCTTGAGACTGCCATCGGTAACATCCACACCGATCACGATAGGGTCTTTCTTGTTGAAAACAGCGACAGGCCGAAGGATGCAAGGGAAGACCGCCAACATCTTCGACTCTTCCTTTCTTTGCTCCTCGAGTTGCTTCATATGTGCAGTAAACTTATCGAAGAGATGATAAATAATGTCAGCCTCGAAGATCTTGACACCAATCTCCTCTGCGTACGCTTTGGCGTCCCTGTCGACCTTGACATCGAAACACAACATGACGGCATATTCCTTGGCTTTCTCCAACATGACACCAGCGCGGAGAACATCTTTTTTGAAGACAGGACCGATGGAGATTGTGGAGACAGGGATCTTCGAAACACGCAAGAACTCAAGCAGCGCTTCGAGGGAACCAAGCGTCGATGCTTGGACGGACACACCACGACCACTCTTGCTGACCTTGCTGAGGAGATGAGCAAGATCGCCCATCACTTCGTCCATGAGGTCCTCTTCGTCATCATCAGGACCAACAACAAGCAGACGTGATCCAGCGATGGCGTTGTCAAGGCCATCTGCCGCAATCTTGATTCCCATCGCTGCCTTGACTTCCTTGTTGTGCACATACTGCGACTTGACACGAAGTTCCTTCATCTCAGCTGGTGTCAAGAGCGCTCGAATGTTCGTGACTATGGGTTCTGGATTACCGCACAGTACTACTCGATCGCCCTCATGAAGGACACCATTGGACAAAATAACGTCGATGGTGGTACCGAGACCTTCGATGACCTTTACTTCAAGAACGGTACACTCCACCTCGGAGAGGTACATCAGGTTATTTGTGAGACGTTCCTGGGTGAGTCGGACGATGAGCTTGATCATGTCGGGAATACCTTCTCCGGTGTGCGCTGAGGTTGGGCAGACAGAAACGAACTTTGACATACTCTTGTTTCGGAAGAAGAGTTCAGAGTTGAAGCCGTGTTCTTGCAGCTGGGTGTGCACAAAGTTCCATCGCTCCTCAAACTCGGCTTGCACGGCCGGTTTCTGAAGGTTGAAACTGTCCTGGAAACCGTTGTTGTCAATCTTTCTCCAGCCGAAAAGTCGATCGATCTTGTTCAGCGCAACTATGAAAGGTGTTCGTCGGTCTCGCAGCAGCTTCATGGATTCGATTGTTTGAGGCTCAAGGCCGTGCATGATGTCGATGACGAGAATAGCGATATTGCACAATGAAGAGCCACGCGAGCGAAGGTTGGTGAAAGACTCGTGACCGGGTGTGTCGATGATCAGTAAACCTGGGACATTGAAGACAAACTCTTTATCCTGATTGACTACGGCGACCTTCTTTTCAAGAGCTTCCACTGGGAAGTAGGTGGCGCCGATCTGCTGGGTGATACCTCCAGCTTCGCCCTCCTGCACGTTGGTCTGTCGAATCTTGTCAAGCAGCTTCGTCTTACCCGTATCGACGTGACCAAGAATACAGCAGATAGGCGATCGCAAGTTGTCTTTTGATCGAGCTGCGAGCGCCTCCTCGTGGGCTTGCTTTCTTCGCTCCGCAGCTGCAGCCTTGCGTGCAGCCTCGGCGCGTTGTGTAGCCGTGCCTTGCTCGTCTTCAGAGGAGTCATCATCACTGTCTTCTTCCGAGTCCGAGTCTGAGTCTTCATCCTCGTCCTTGGCTTGCGATGCCTTGCTTGCTTCTGCCGCCGCTGCGGCCTCTTTTTCTGCTTTGGCCTTCTTCTCAGAAGCTTTGCGCTCTTCTTCTTCATCTGTATCGACATCCCAGCTGTCTTTGACACCGTCCATATCATCTGCCTGAGCCTCCCAGTCATCACCGGAATCTTCGCCCTTTTTCTCTTCGGCGTTGGCGCGAGCTTTCTCAGCCTCTGCTTCTGCTGCTGCCCGTTGTTCTTCAGCGATCTTCAGCTCCTCAAGCTGCTTAGCAGCCTCCTCAGCTTCGCGAGCTTCTTTCTCTTTTTGAATATCGGCTTGTTTTTTCCTCTTCTTGCGGTCATCATACACGGGCTTCTTCTTCTCGATAGGCTCCTCGAGCGCAGCAACCTTCGCGCCACTTTCCAGCATCTGCTTCAAGCGGAGATCTGCCTTGGCCTTGGCCTCCTTTTGCGCCTTGGTCAGGTACTTGCCCTCTTTCTTGAGCTGCTCGACCTTCTCCTTTTCTTTTTGCTTCTTGAGTGCCTTGGCCTCCTCTTTGCGCTTCACCTCCTCAGCCTCTTGCCTTTCAAGCTCTTCGAGTCTGGCCTTCTCCTCAGCCTGAAGACGGGCGGCCTCTTCCTCGCGCTTCTTACGTTCCTCTTGTTGTTTCTGGAGAGCAGCAAGTGCGGGATTGAGTTTCTTCTTCTTGCCGCCAGCAGAAGGGGCAGACTCATCGGCAGGAGCCGGTGCCGAGGGTGTAGCGACCTCTGGCTTCTTTTCTACAGGCTTTGTGGCTTCGGCTTTGGCAGGGCCAGATGCTTTCTTCTTGGCAGCCTGAAGTACGTGTCAGTAAATGTATGAGTGTGGAGAATGTAGTAAACGTATGAGTGTGGAGAATGTAGTAAACGTATGAGTATGGAGAATGTAGATTGAACGTACCAACTCCTTCTTGCGCTGCTTCTCCTTCTCCTTCTTCTCCTTCTCCTTCTCCGCCTTTGTTTTAACGCGCGGCCCGTCATCAGTATTTTCATCCTGGGGCTCCTCTTTCTTTTCAGCACCGCCCTTGGCCTTCTTCTTGCCATAGTTTCCCGCAAAGACATCATCGTCATCGTCGTCCAAGTTGGCTTCCTGGGGCGCCTTGCTGGCGAAATCGTCGTTTGCGCCATCAGCAGTAGGATCCTCGCCCTCCATCTCAAAGGCCTGGTTCTTCTTCTTCTTGTTTTTGCCACGTCGCTGGAGGGCCGCCATCAGGTCGTTGGCGGGCGCCTCCTCCTCAGGCGCAGCGTCCTCTGGCTTGGTGTCTGCTGCAGCATCGGTCTGAGGCGCAACTGTCTCGCCGAGCTCGGCTTCCCAATCGTCATCCTGCTGCTTCTTCTTTCCCTTCTTTGGCGCCATTGTCAAGGTGCTGTGGTGAACGGGGTGTCGTAGAGAAATGGTACAGACGCCGATACTCGAGGCGTGGTGGCGGGGTCGCGGAAGGGGACCCGTTGGAATCGTTGGGAAGACGGAAGATTATGGTACAATAGGTATGCCTGCAGTAGAGGGTCCCGTGAGTAAGACTAAGCCAGTCAAGGCCTGGACCGCGAAAGAGCGACAGAAAATGGTGGGGCGCGAGGCAAACGCACAGTGGCCGTTGAAAATCGCAGTTTGTGTTGGAGCTATCGACTATTCTGTGTGGCGGCGCGGGGTTGACACAGTTGCCTGTTTGGGAAAGAGTTGGGAAACTATCGATTGCGGCAGTGCCCAATCCCTTAGGCAACGCCTGCCCAGTTGTGTTCGCTTCTGACAGCCGTTTCTCTCGTCGTCGCATGCTGGAAGAGCCCGCCTGTTCTCAAGGTGGCAATATGTGGGAAATGAGAGTCACCGTCGTTTCATTTGGAAACTCTCATCGATATAGGATAAGCGCATTGCTACGCCCCGATAATATTGTTGCCAGTACGCAATCTACCAACTTACTAACCACCTTTATATTTTGCCCGTACAAATGAGGAAATAGAAGGAAGCTAAATGCTCAACCCATACATGACAAGGTAGATAACGCCGTGGCCGCTTTCGATGCGCCCCCAATCCCGACGAGACAATGCAATAATTAAATAGTTACACATAGCGAGCTGATACGCCAGATACTAAGCCATGACAGTACGTAGAATTGAGTTTGTCGAGAAGATCTATCATTGCGTGATCTCGTAAAATGCTGACAGGCGACCTGTCCCTCAATGCATCTGCCCGCTAAGGAGCAAGTTCTCGACTGTGTTGCCGATGAACTGCTTCTTCAGAGTAAGATCGCAGCCAAATCTAGACAAATTAGTCATCTTCTCAGTGTGGTTAGTGAGGTCACATACCTTGCTTCTAGTTCAAGCTTGATCTGCTTCTTGGTGACTGTCATGAGATCTGATTTCGAGAGGATGTCTTTGATCTCAACCATGATGGCATCGTCGCTAGGCAGATTTGCCATTTCCATTGCGTCCATGCCGTAACCGCTTTGTGCGAGGCTCAGTCGGGAGCTGTTGTCGTAGCGTGGGAGATTGAGGTGCGACATTGGTCTTGATGGTGGCATGCCGCCATAATCTGAACCAGCTACCGATGCAGCTCCCCAGGGTTTCCTGGTAGCATAGGTATAGCCAGAAACTTCGGAACGGTCGTCGCGGATGGTGTGTTGCTCCCACATCTCGGCTTGGTACTCCTCCCACCTCTTCTTGGGAATGCTTGCAGGATCGAATTTACCTTCATCCGACACCACGATCTTTTGGCCCTTTTCACCTGTAACAACACGTGTGTTGCCCCAGGAGAAGTCGTCCATGTGCCAGAAAGAGTATAGTGGCAGAGCGAATGTGAAGATGGGGGTCGCGAGGATATAGATGATCATCCAGCCAATCATTTCCCACTTGCGCCGAACGATGAAGATGATCATCTGTAAGCCGTAGATAGCCCCAAGGAGAATAAAGGCGGTTATAGGAACAATATCAGGAGTCCAGATGAGCATGTACATGAGATACCCGAGATAGACAATAATCACAGGTTGTACAATCGTGGAAAGCAAATCCAAGAACACAATGAAGCGCATACTGAAGCAGCAGAAGCCACAGAGTTGCTGCAACGGGATCAGCTCGATCAGGTTGTGTACGGTAGAGTTGATCCATCGGCGACGTTGCGACATGAAGATCGTCCAACTATCAGGTGCAACGGTCCACGCGTGAGCTCGCATAGTATACTTAGTTTTGTACTTGGCGTGGAACTTGAGTAGTAGCGTAGTCAAGTAACGATCCTCTCCGAGATGCAACAAGTTCTTGGTGTGTAGAGTGTCGACTCGGATTTCCTGATATGCTTCGACTACCTCTTTACTCACGAAGAGCGGTTTGCCAGTCTCGGCGGCGCGGATACGGTACATGGTGAAACAACCAGGCAAACAGGTGACTGAACCAAACAGACTTTCAAAAGCCTTGGTCAAGTTGTGCGAGATG
Organism: Coniothyrium glycines; assembly: GCA_025742365.1. NCBI lineage: Eukaryota > Fungi > Ascomycota > Dothideomycetes > Pleosporales > Coniothyriaceae > Coniothyrium > Coniothyrium glycines. Next base: position 23,904 of record JAMXIJ010000052.1, on the reverse strand, counting down.
TAGTATTCGTACACTTGCATCATCGTCACGAACGAGGACTTGGCATTGGTGAGCGCAGTCTCACCACAAACTGCAAGTAGACGTGTGTCGTGAAGGAAAGCTGCAACAAAGCGGGTGGCTGCATCTGGAGCAACAACCGTATCGGCGTCGATCTGTAAGAGGAATTCATAGAAGGTGGGGTTGACGCCGATAATATTACGGATTTGATGATGCATCTCCAGCTCAAGTGGACTCATGGGGAGATTGTAGTGGACACGGTTCAAGAATCTCATGAGGATGATCTGCGAGTCACGCTTGCCACGGTTGCCAGGTTTCGAGACTTCTGAAGGTTTGCCGACCTTGACCACAACGAGGAAAGGCACAATGTGTCCCTGCACTTCGTAAAGACCAGAGTAGCACTTGCCCATGTTGTGCTGACGCTGGCCCTCACCTAGTGATTCGAAGCTCAATGGGTCCGGATCTGTTGCCTCTGGAACACCGAGGATGTCGAGAACGATACGAGGTGTGGGTTTGTCGTTGCCTTGTCCGATAATCATGCCATCGCAGATGATGACAAGTAGTTTGCGTTTGTCGTCATACTTCATTCTGGCAGCAGAATCAATGGCACGACGCAGAGAGTCTTCGTCCTCAGTATAAGCCGGGACTGTGCAAATGATGAACTTATCGATGTTCTCTGGGTCGGTCTTTCGGGAAAACTGTAGGGCAGCGAGGAACTTGAATCCAATGACACTGACGAGAACAATGGAAATGGCCAGGAGGAAGTAGGTAGCGAATTGACACTTGGCGGAGTTTCTGGTGTCAAGTTCTCCAACGTAGAACAGATTATCGAGGCATTCTAGCATGTTCCTCTTCACTGTGGCGTCAATCTTGAGGTTGTCCCAGTACTTGGTGATATCTTTGCCAGCTTGATACTGGAAGATCGATGTGACCTGATCATCCATAAAGTTCACATCGGGCGTGTCAGTAGGAGGAGCTTCATTTTCCTTGTACTTGAGCGAACGACCGCCAGCCAAGTATTCAGACATATCATAGACTTTGTTGTTCATATACGCGATTGACTGGCTCTTGTCCGCCAAACTCTTCAAGTATTGAGGACTCCAGCCAAGTCTACCTTTCATGTAATTGGACTTGAGGAACACCTGCTGCTGCCACCACCAATCTCTTCGTGTGTCGTTTCGCCAGGTCCGGAAGTCGTGGTATTGAGCATTAGCGTCAACTGTGCTGATGACATTGTTGACCGAAGAATCCGTGTAATTGGAACTTTTGTAGTTGAGCTGAACACCATCATCGACGAAGCCATTTTTGCCGCGGCAGAGTGCAGAGACCTGCACGGGAAAAAGATTCGTAGCATCAGTACCAGCATACTTTTCCAAGCTCCTTTGAGGGACAATGCTGGGATAATGGAAAGGAATGAACTCGCCAAGGTCGTACACGATACCACGAATGGCGATGTACGAGTCGCTGTCGTCCTTGCCATCGTAAGATGACAACTCAGCTGCCGAGTACACGTGTTGTGTTGGACAAATAAGTCGAGGGAAACCCATCATGAGGAACACGACGAAGGCACAGCTGAACCAGATGAGCATGTTGATTGCCAATTTCTCTCTCCACGCAACACGAACATCCTTCCGCTTGATACGTCCAATGTACTTGATGGCAAAATCGGGTATGTACCAAGTCAGAAAGTAGACAATGAACACCCATCGCTTTCGGCTTCCAGAGACAGGAAGAACATCTACCTCTTCGAGCCTCTTCTCGGCAGCCTTTTCGTCTAGAACTGGTTTCTGCTCGAGACCATGGAACATGTCACCGGTAACGCCAGATGGGGCTTCGGATCGAGCGTCCACGTCTCGGGCACCAAAGTATGCTCCGCCCTTGTCATCGTAATAGGCACCTGGTGAAGGCGAAAGAAGACCAGCTCTGACGTCGCCGAACGAGCGCGCGGCATCCGGGGTGAGTAGATTATCGTCCGATTGTGCAGGCCTTCGAGCATAGGGCGCAGAACCCGCGATATCGGCAAGTTCGAGCCAACATGACTCGCTCAGGAAGACACCAGTCGCGCCTACACGGACTTCATTTTCCCGCCATGGTTTATTGTCTAGAATCATCTCTGCCTTCTCCCTGTCGCTTCCGACGATAGCAAGGTCTGCTTGGGCTGCACCAAGGAACTCGGCAAAAGGCATAAAGATTGTGTAGTCGGCAACGCGAAGACGCTGACTGATCTCAGCAATTCCCAGAGCTTGAATTTGCTGGCGAACACATTTGCTGTCGAATTGATTGGCAATACGTCGGTCATTGGGCTTCATACAGAAGACGAAGTACGGATTAGCCTTGCGTAAGGAGGACTCGACTGTTCTGAGCGCGCTGGCAAATTGACCTGCTGCTCCAGTCTGTTTGTCTCCTTTCCTCGAGCCAGAAACAATACTCTCTGCATCACTGACTGCGGTTTCATCGAACACATTCAGCTGACGGCCGTATCTGCCAGTAGTGTCAGCCTTGCGTTTTGCCATGCTTGGCATGCGTGATGGCTTTGAGCTGACGGCTGCCTGTACGATAGCAGACTTCTCCTTGGGGTGTGACATTTTATGTAGAGCGTCCTGTCTGAACAGCTGCTGCACAAAGGATGATTGCGCAGCTTGGAGCAGATGCATCATATCACCGGAGATGAGCTCGGCATTTTCTTCGACCAGACCTTCCACGTTATAATCGACATCTCCTGCAAAGTGCTTGACGGTGAAGGACGAAGAGGTATTTGGTGTAGGGAAATTGCTGCCAGGCTGCATCACAGTAGCGCTTCCAGGTAGAATGAATCGGTTCTTGCCGTCAAATCGCTTGCGAATGGCGTCCATGAACTGCATGTCGGTCTTGCCGCGACGCATCTGATCGTCTAGGATGCTGAGCATGCCATTTCCTGGTTTTAGTAAGCCAGTCTTGGCTTCTGTGTTGTCGTAGAACGCCATAGCGGGCAAGCTGATCTCTTCTGCCTCAAGCTCCTGCATTTGGCGCTGGAAGAAGCTCTCTTGGCAGAAAGTGATCAAGGACTCGTTTGCAGCATTGTTGAGCAGTTGATCCAGGGAAGAGCCAGTGGCAGCGGAGTTGGCGAACCCAGGGAAGTCGACGAGCGAAACTGTGTTTGAGATATGCTCAGAAGCCACCGAAATTCTTGAGTTCATCTGTTCCATTACCCAAACCACGAGAAGCGAGTAGAGAGAACGGGCGAGCTCATCCGCGTTCGCACGGGCGCCCTTGGGGTCCAGCATGACTGTGACACGCTCGCGGTACAGCGTCTTGGATTTGTAGCGAAGGCTCTGCTCGAGATCGGACATGTTGACACCGAGAAAGGTGGCGATGGGTACTAGAGCCTCTTTGTTCTTGACCATGGTAATGGATTCGCCGCCTTCGTGGGAATAACCACCGCTGTCATCCGCGGTAGGTGTGGTCGATTGTCCAGTCTCAAATTCGAGCTGCCCGATGTGAAGAATGGTAGCCATGACTTCGCAGATGCCAGCAATGGCCTCCTTGCCAAATTCGAGCTTTCGCAGGGCGCTCTTGAAATCCTGAAAGCCCTTGGCATCATCGATGCCGACCTTGAGTTGGGTAGGGTGGCCGAGATAGCGCCATCTCTTGTTGGATCCAAGGGAGGTGCGATTGTTGCCCGAGCCATCGATTGCATCGAGCTTGAGATGGGCTTTTTCGGCGGGACTGGTGCCAGCAAGGAGATAGTAGAGCACGTGGTAGGTGCGCTCGCCGGTGGGGACGGATGCAATTCGACTGCGCTCGAGGCGGTGGTGGATAAATTGTGCACCGAGGAGAGTGGCATGATTCGCTGTAGCGGTATTATACTGGAGCTCCAATAAGAGACCAGACTTGGAGGCAATGGGAGTGGTGAGCGACTTGGTGGTGGTAAAGGCGTCAAAGACGAAGTTTGCGTATTCGATCTTCTTGGACAAAGGCGTGGAGGAATAAGAGAGGAAGGAGCGCAGAACATGTCCACGGATGGTCGTCTTTCCGGAGCCCGATTCGCCGCTGCACACTGTTAGTACCACAAGCGACATGACACCGGACGCGACGGGATTATACGCACAGAAAAACGACGGCCTGGTCCTCTGAACGCTGGCCGAGGCGAGTGAAGGAGCGCTGGGCAAGGTCTTCGGCGGCCTGCTGGGCGCTGCCCTCTTTCCCGCCGTCGACGCCGCGGCTGGAGTCGGTGTATGTGTTGACGGCAACAATTCCCTGTGACGACAGGGTGGCGATGGGCAGGTGTGCGTGGTAGCGACTGGCGAGGGCGGAGGTCAGGCCCGTGTCGCTCTGCTGGTGCTGGGCCAGCGACGGCAGCGAAGGGGTGGTGAGCGGATTCGTGGCCATTGTGGGCAGACGCGTCCCTGTGGGAGCGTGTCAACGAGTGGAGCCGTCAGGCAGGAGCAGCCGGCCGAATTGGCAGCTCGAGATTGAAACGGTGTCTCGAGCAGTCGCGGTGGTGGCAGTCGACAGACGGCGTACGGGCGGGTGAGTGGGCGGGCTCTTCGGTCGGAATGCAGCAGGGCGTGGGGAAAACAAGACGCGCGCGCCACGAGCTGGCCGGGTCCGCGCAACAAGGATAATTACAAGCAGCGAACGTGGTGAATAGTCTACAAACGAAGGCAAAGGGTGGTGAGTCGTGATGGCCGTTGACAGAGACTCAGAGAGCAAAGTCCAAGGGGGCCGCTTAAGCTCGCTGCTACAAGGCTCTTGTGCTGGTGGACACTGGACAAGGTACCGCGCGGGCTAGCATGCCTCGCCGCCGGTGGTCTGTGTTGACCTGGAGACAGTGCTGCAGAAAAGGGGGCGCAAAAATAGCAATACATTACATACAGAACAGTCATGCCGGTACTACCTACCACACTCGCTGTACAGAGCGCAAAGCCGCCCTAGTCGTCGCCGGCGGAACCTCCAAAAACCTCCAAGGGCCTTCCGCCTCCCGCTGACTGATCCACCTGGGTCCATTTCCTGCGCCAGCTCCTGCGCCTGCACGCCGCTCCTCAGCCTCTTGCTCTGCGGCCCGCCGATGCAACAGAAACACTGCGCCTGTACTTGAGGGTTGAGGGCCCTTTGCTATCCTTTTGGTGCGACGCGGCAGTTCGGGACTCCGGCACATTGCAACTCTTCAGGTGCAGGCACGCTCACACAACTGTATGTCTGGGCGGGCCACCCGATGCTGCACTTGTCTTCGACTAGTGACAATAGGAACCATTGTTGTACAGTACATTGCACCTTCATGCACGCTAACGCATTATCGATTGCGCGTTCTCCTGCCGCCATGTCCACGACGAAAATCATTACAGTGCACCCGGGGCGATCATGCTGTAATCATTCGTGTAAATCGTGTCCGAGGCCCCCCTGTCATCATTACTTCTGGTCTTGTTGACAGTCTCAGCCAGAGTGCACTTGCGGGCCTTGGGCAAAATACTACCTTGTCAGAGGCCCAGACGAAGGCGGCGGCTCGACAGCCCACAGGCATCACCCTTCCCTGCTAGTGCATGATTTCACGATGGACCGTTGAGTGGCGAGGACTGCTTTGGGACACGAGAGCTCCGCAGAGAGGGGCTTCCCAGTTTTGACGTCAGCAACAGACAAGTCCCGTCCAGTGTGCGGCGGCCAGCTTTGAAACCAAGTGGCCGAAGCAGGAAGGGCAATTTGGCTGCCAAGATGGAGGGGGACATTGTGATTTGCACCACCAGCACCTGCAAAACCTAGTTCTCACGGACTCCCCCCGCAGGATTGCGAAGACAAGAGACGGCACAGAGGTGGCACAGAGACGGCACTGAAGTCTGAGACGGCACTCAGATGGCACGCGTCTGCCTCCAAGAAAGCCAGCGCGTGCTTGTCTTGTCTAGCGATCGCAGGCGTGAACACACGTTGGGAAGCGTAGCGTGCTCTCAGCCTTTCACTCAAGACTTCTAAAGATAGGGGGACGCCACCCCGCCGCTACGAAAAGCAGAGATGCTCCGGTGGGCAGTCCGTGGCCCGGCCAGCCGGCAGCCGCCACTAAGCACTAATCCTCTGTAACGATACAGCCGCGCCTTGCCCGAAGCGTCCTGGCCAGCTGCAGGCCCCCGGACGCTGAGGAATGAAAGTCGCCCGGATCCAAACACCACCGCATCCTCTATTCTGCCCGTGTCTGGCGAGCTCGCGGGTTCCGTCGCGTGATTTTCCTTCTTCTCCATACAGTCGTTTAATCAATCCCCTCGCTACGTCCTTGCCCCATCACAGAGCACAGTGAGTGACGGCCACTCCTGCTGCACGCCTGTTTCCACGCGACCCCTTCCCACACCCGCCCACAGAACCCCTTCCCACGCCAGCTTGCATTCGACGTTCGCTACACCCGTCTGCCCGAGGGCACCGACAACCAACTCCATACGGAAAGTGGTGAATCGCCCCGCCTGACCGCCATCATGAGTTTCGTCAACAATTCGCGAATGTCCGTCTACTCGACCGCGTCCGCTTCCGCGCCGCGTCCCAGCAATCCGCCGTCACAAACATCCACCACAACGCTGCTCAACACGCTGAATTCCGCATACAAGCACGGCCAGGCGTACAATCTCGAGGCCAGCACAAGCCTTGTCGTCAACACCTGGGTCAACGCCAAGACCATCGTCGACGACCGCATTGGCGGCACTGTTGACCTCGAGCTGGGCCGAAAGGCCTGGGAGCATGCCCGCCGCAGGGCGGAAGACGGCTGCATTGTCCTCGCGTAAGCAATCGCACCATGCCCTTTGACCTCCTTCACTGACCGCCACAGTTCACTACACGACTCCAGCCCTTCCCTTTTCTCGCCCTTTGTCTCGAGCCTGCCTCTCTCGCTGCCCAGCAACTTCTACACAGCCCTCGAGGCCCTGAAGGCTTTCACACATTGCGTGACACCACAGAATCCCTCTACTCCACGATATTCTGCCCTCGCAGCTGTCTTCACAGTCAACCTCGCTGGCAACCTGGTGGGTGCTGAGATCAAGCTGTCTGCTGCAGGTCTCGATGTCCAGAAAGGCCTGCTCTCGGTGCCAGCGCATGCTGGTCACCGCGCCTTCGACGTCTTCTACTATCTCAACTCCAGCAGTGCTTCGAGGAAGGAGCGCGAATATCTGGGTATCGAGTCTCTCGATCGGTACACCCTGCTTAGCAGATCCGGCACCTACGACCCACCTGCCTTCCTCCCGGACGCCGATGATGCTGCCGCCGCGGAAGACTTACGAGCAAACCTCAAGGTTATCGGCATCAAAGGTCAGAAGCTCATGTCTCTCATCAGCTGTCTGACAGGATTGCTGAAGCTAGGCAATACTCTGGGCTACTTTGTCGACGAAGAAACTCTGGACTCCGTCAGCCAAGAAGTCGCCGTCCTCCTCGACATACCAGTTGAGGTACTTCGCAGCAAGTTGGGAAGCAATGAGCGCGAGATTGCGATTGGTGGCATCTACGAGGCAATTGTTGATTTTGTCCTTGCCCATGCCAACACCGCGATCCGTGAGGATATTCAGCGAGCCAAGGCCATGTCATCTGGTGACAGCGATGAGAGCGGTGTCATGACCCCTGATGACTCCGAGGACGGAGATATCGTCAACATCACTGTCGTCGAGGTACCAAGCCGCGCTCTCGGCAAAGCCGTTGCCCTACGCACAGTGTTCGACGATAGCGAAGGCATCAATGCCGAAATGAGGGATGACGGGGTTCCAGTTGCCCCAATTGGCAACTCGGTTATTGAGAGTATGCGCGAAGCTCTGCAAACCTGTGCAGCTGAACTCAACATACCCGGTCCAAGTCTGAATGAGAGGGAGGCAGAATTGGAAAAGCGTGAGGCTATTCTGGACAAGATTGCCCTCGAGACGCCAACTGATGACCACTTCCTCCGCCAGCTACTTTATCCCGTACAGAACAGGGGTATCGCCCTCGGCAAACATGGTCGCTTCGATCTGCCTATGACTGTCGCTAGTAGCCGTGTCTGGTTCCAATTAGCCTTGCACCCAACAGACGTGGTACCCACATCGCTCAATCAAGACTTCAATTCTATCTGGCAAGCAGGCGTGGTCTCGCGCCAGCTTCGTGAGTGGCGCCTGCCAGAATGGGCCAATCGTCGCAATCGTTACCTGGACTTCACTGCCGACTTTGATCACCATGAGTTCTATGAGCGCTATGCCCCTCTAGGATGTATGGACGGCAGAGAAGGTATTCAGAGCTGGACAATGCAACGCGGATGGAGCAACGGCGAGGTTGTGATTGGCACTGAACGCGTCTGGGTCAGAGAAGGTACTTGGTGGGAGGCTGAGTCACAGCTTGATATCAAGTCACAAGATAGCTCTGGTGCGCCCGACATGCTAGGCGGCATGATGGGAGTTGGCGGTATGGATGGAGGGTTTCCACCTACCAATCCAACGGCGAGCACTTTCTTCCCGCCGCTACAGACCACACCAACACCAAGTCAGAACCCTTTCCAAAGCTCTGCAAGTCTCGCAGCTCGCAGCCAGATGGATGCCAAATCAATCGCACCGACTGCCTTGACTGGGCCAACCCAAGCACCCGGTGATTACGGCTTAGGAGTTAAGGGCGATGAGAACAAGGGCATCACCTACTATGACGCCGAGACTGGTGGCAACGCTATCATCACCGAGTCCCCGGTTCCTTTTACACGAAAGATGTGGGTTGCTTTCGTATGGGCTGTTACATTCTGGTTACCCTCGCCTCTTCTCAAATTGGTCGGCCGAATGAAACGTCCAGACGTTCGCATGGCTTGGCGCGAGAAGGTCGTGTTGTTCCTTCTCATCTTGCTTCTTAATGGTACCATTGTCTTCTACATTGTTCTCTTTGGTAAGTTGCTTTGCCCGAACAAGGACAAAGTTTGGAACCGATCGGAGGTCTCTCAGCATCAAGGCGAGAACGATTTCTTCGTTAGCCACCATGGTGTAGTCTACGACTTGACATCTTTCTGGAAGAAGCAGCACAGTGATAGCAACACCGAGGCCACTCGAGAGCGTATGATGGACCTAGCTGGTGCCAATATGGATCCTTACATCGCTCCTCCACTGTACTTGGCGTGCCCCAACCTGATTCCGGACACCGACAACAATAAGGTTATGGCGCTACAGTCCAACGATACTCTTGAATTTTCCTATGCCATCCACAAATCGGGATCACAGACCAACCTAGCCGACAGCGAGGCGCTCAAGAACGAGGACTGGTACCCCAATCAGTTCCTGCCGGCCATCAAAGAGTTCCGCAAGGGTGAACTAGTTTGGGAGTCAAAGAAGATCAAAGACGAGGGCGAGAATCTCAATCACATGTGGTTCACTCTGGGGGACAAGGTGTATGATCTGACTGATTACTTCAAGACACTCGACATGATGAACAACCTCGACCAATACGCCTTCCTCGATACAAAGCTCACCGACCTTGTCAAGAGTAATGCTGGGCAAGATTTGTCCGAGGACTTCGCCAACAATTTAAGCAGGGAGGCACAAGCTTACAACCTGCAATGTCTAGACAACACTTTCTATGTCGGCAAGACAGACTTCCGCAAGACTGCAAGATGCCAGGTCAACGACTACATCTTGCTTGCAGTCACCATCATGTTGTGCACTGTTATTGTTGTGAAGTTCTTGGCTGCTCTTCAATTAGGATCCCGAAAACGCCCAGCCAACCAGGACAAGTTTGTCATTTGCCAGGTTCCTGCGTATACGGAGGGCGAGGACCATCTACGAAAAGGTCTCGACTCCTTGACTGCGCTTGCCTACGATAACAAGCGAAAATTGATCTGTGTCATTTGTGACGGAATGATTGTTGGAGGTGGCAACGACCGTCCTACACCAAAGATTGTCCTGGATATCCTTGGCGTGGATCCCAAGGTCGACCCTCCTGCCCTGCCTTTCTGGTCTGTTGGTGAAGGAAGCGAACAACTCAACTACGGCAAAGTATATTCTGGTCTCTACGAGTTCGAAGGCAACGTCGTTCCATACATTGTCGTCGTCAAGGTGGGCAAGGAATCTGAGCAGCACAAGTCGAAGCCGGGTAATCGTGGAAAGCGCGATTCCCAGATCCTGCTTATGAGCTTCCTCAATCGTGTTCACCACCGCTCCGCTATGAACCCTCTCGAGTTGGAGATGTTCCACCAAATTAACAATATTATTGGTGTCGATCCTGAGCTCTACGAGTATCTTCTCATGGTCGATGCTGATACTATGGTTCGACCCGATGCGTTAAATCGTCTTGTAGCCTCATGTGCCCATGACTCAAAGATTGCTGGCATCTGCGGTGAAACGAGTCTGGAGAACGAAGAAAAGTCGTGGTGGACTATGATTCAGGTCTACGAATACTATATTTCCCATCACTTGTCCAAGGCCTTTGAGAGTCTGTTCGGTAGTGTCACTTGTTTGCCTGGTTGGTAAGTACAGTCGTTCCTCGTCGCAATCTTGTGAGCATATCCTGACGAAAGCAGTTTCTGCATGTACCGACTCCGAACAGCCGACAAGGGTAAGCCGCTCATTATCTCGGAGAAAGTCATCAAGGATTATGCCGATTGTGTTGTGGATACCCTGCACAAGAAGAATCTGCTCTCGCTTGGTGAGGATCGCTACTTGACCACCCTCATGACAAAACACTTCCCCAACATGTCCTACAAATTTATTCCCGATGCCTACGCCCTCACTGCCGCACCAGAGACATGGAGCATCCTGCTCTCCCAGAGACGTCGATGGATCAACTCAACTATCCATAATCTGGCCGAACTTGTCTTTTTGAAGGATCTCTGCGGTTTCTGCTGCTTCTCCATGCGCTTCGTGGTCTTCATCGATCTTTTCGGAACCATCGTCCTGCCTTCAGTCTGCGCGTATCTCGTTTACCTTGTCTACTCCGTCTCGAGCGGCCAGGGTCAATTTCCCTTATTCTCCATTGTCATGCTTGCCGCAGTCTATGGTCTTCAAGCCTTGATCTTCATCATCAAGCGACAATGGCAGCACGTCGGCTGGATGATCATCTATATCATGGCTTTCCCTATCTACTCACTTGCTCTTCCAATGTACTCCTTCTGGAAGCAAGACGATTTCTCGTGGGGAAACACGCGTGTCGTTATCGGCGAACAAGGTACAAAGCAGGTCCTGACCACCGACGAGGAAGGCTTTGACCCCAAAGCCATCCCGATGATGCGCTGGGACGAATATGCTGAGCGAAATGATCTTCCTGGACGCCGTGGCCTCCCCGGTCAGACTTCGGAGAAGGGTGGTTTCAGTGCTTATGAAGACGAGGCTTATGAGATGAACGACATGCACTCGGTTTACTCGTCCGTCAAGCCAGCGTCGACCGTCATGTCCAACATGCACCACATCTCGCATATGCCTCCTCAATCACCTGGTCCCTACCAGGGCATGCAGACACGGCAATCCACCTACTCCAATTTCTCGCGCTACCAAGACAATCCGCATGACAGTCGTCTCATGTCCATGGGCGGCATGAGCGACCACTACAACGCCTCTCCCTATGGCCAAAGACCAAACATTGGCGGGTTCCAAAGCTCAGACAACTTGATGACCTCCACGCCGCCGATTCGCGGTCGCAGCCCCCTCGGCTACACCCAATCACGGCCCGGCAGCACAGTCAATTTCCAAACTATGATGAATGGACCCACAGATGCAATGATCATCGAGACTGTCCAAGCATGCCTCCGGGACGCCGACCTCGACAAGATCACCAAGAAGCAACTCAGCGCCCTGACCGAGCAGCGGCTGCAGATGCAGCTCACTGGCGAGAGGAAGATTTTCCTGTCGCACACCATTGATAACGAGCTTGCAAACATGTAACCGAGAAAGATGAAAATAGCGTATTGCATTTGGTCGGTGTTATCTAATTTGGGAGTGTACATTTTTGATCATGTCGCCCTCCTTTCGGCAGGGATCCTTTATATATAATACATATATACATACGCCCTCACTCTCTCTCGTTCTCCTGTCCACTTCCGGCGCAAGTATTCTTTGGAAGACCAAACACATCTGGCTCACAGGGTCGCGGGTTTCGTGTTGTGTGATTAATGCTATGTAACCCCCGGGTAGTCGAAAGACGCGGTTTTATTTTTGTGCGGTGCATAGGTACATGTAGGGACAAAGAAAGTAATGAAGAATGTTTTACCCCCCTCCATACGCATTGCCTCCCGTGTCTGAATGATGGTCTTTCTTTTTTTTTCTTTTTTTGCGTACGGCGCGATGGGTGGGTAAGGTAATCTTCTGGTGTCAGGGGAGTGCCGGGGTGTGGATGTTGTTATTTTGCTCTGCGGATTATGACGGCGACATGGTGCTTCTTAAGCATGGCTCTCGGTCATGATTGCTGCTTGGGGGAGGATACATCGATGTGTTGGCGTGGCAGGCGGGCGTTCGTTGGACGGCAGTTGTTAGGTACCTTTTACGCTAGTTTGCTTGAAGCATCACTTCTTCGAGTACACGGGCGCGGATGCTGGCACCATGGCGTTTCTTCAAAGGTCCGGGATGTGCCCCAAGTCTGTCAACCTTTGGTTTGTTGGAGGGAAATGTCGAAGCTCGCTACGCCGAGACAACAGCGATAGGTAGAGTCAAGGCCTCGGATTGTGACATGGCTCATATCTGCTCCGCCCTCTTGTATCAAAACAAGAGCGAAGGTCCGCCGTGCCGTCAAAGCCACGAATACTACTAGGACGGATTCGTTTGGGGAGGTGAATACATCATCGCACTTACCTGCGCTCCAGTTATTAAACATGGAGACAGCGAGATGGTCTGCAATCAGAAGAAGCGATGCACGTCCGGCCATGACCGCGTCGATGACCGCATTGTTTGCGTCGGCGAGAGGAGAGTCACGGGGGGGGCGTTGCCGACGCCACGTTTGATCGTCGTCACATTGGGAAGATGGGAACGGAGACTCAGACGTGCAGAGGAACTTGCTACAAAAGAGCAAGCACGCAAAAAGTCAAGGCACAACGCGATGAGCGCGAGAAACAGATACGCGCCGCTCCTCGAAGTGGTGAGTTGTACATGGCGGCCAGGAACGAATCAGTGGAAACTAAGTAGCTTGAGCCGTACCGTATTGGCAGTGCTTTGAACATGAAAAACGTTTCCTGCCAAAGACCCCTTTACGCATATCGCACCTGACCCGTACTGTGATACCCATGTATCCATGTGCACAGTCCATCAGCCACTCGGTCGGCAGTGTTTTACCCAAGCAGGCTCCATTGTTTGGCCCTGGCCACCTTGGTCTTTTAAGTTTGCGAACAAGCATCTGAAAGTTGGACTGTTATATTTAAGAAGGCAACCAGAAAAGAGGCCTGGTGGATCATAAACCAAGCGTTCCTATTACCTATTGAATCGTATATAGCCTTATTTCACACATTGTTCCGCGTACTCTATATCATGTTACGTACATTCCAAGGTAAAGGAGGAGAGGAGGGAACCTGCAGAAAAGAGCGAGAGTAGAGTGCATGGTATCGCACGCGGACAATGATGAGCACCATGTACGACAGCCTTGATCACATCGACGGGCCGGCGTTCATCGCAGCTGCGCTATGTCCAAACATCGAGCTTCTAAGTGTGGACGAAAAGATTGGACACGGCGGTGAGAGTGAAGTGGCGTGGCTGGAGGAGGTGAATGTGAGCCTGAGTTGCGCTTGCCTACATGTATTTATGTCATCGACGACAGTGTGCTCGCTCCCACCGCCCACCACACAACACAATCAAATTACTGCTCCCCCGCCGCATCACGACTACGATGCAAAAACTAATCCTGGTCGACGTCACAATGGCATCCCGCAAGAGCAAACAGGAGACTCCTAAACCTCCAGCCGAAGCGGAGAAAAAGAGCGAAGACAGTACAGACATACAAAACAGCTTCAAGTACACCAACATCGTATTCAAGCAGGGTTTCCATCACCATATGCAGGAAATTATGGATGAAATTCGCGGCTATGGATACGAGATCGTCCATACCATGGAGGACCTCATCGGCTTTGGGTACGACTGTACTCCATCATCATCAAGAACGCAAGGTCTGACAAGTCATACAGTTTCATGCATCCGGCAGACGCCATCGTGCCTCTCCAGACGTACGAGAACAATGGTTGGATCGAGGTCACCACGTTCGCGCTTCGTGACGATCCTGAACAGGATGAACAAGAGGATGCAGAGGCCGAGTAGGGGAATGCAGGAGACACCGTGTCCATTTCAGTCAGTATCTCGGCCGGGGTAGAATAGTGATACTCTGTCGGTGCTCTTTGCAGCTTCATACTTCAGTGCAATTATGGTGTGGGTAGAGTCTGTAGGACTCAGGAGATTGAATCCAGACACGACTTTGGTATACTCTTAACGTCTTTAATCTTGCATTCATTGAAACATCCCCACGAATAAGCTCGGCTTAGCAGTAGAGACGAGCAGCTGCTCTCGGCTTGTCTGGGCATGTTGCAGCTTCTCTTGTCTCGAGCTCGTGCCTTGGCTCAACTGGGCTTGGTCCTTGCACGTCCACCAAGTTTGGCAGGCACTGCCCGCGCTTGGAGAAGGGCATAAAGCTCACATCTCGGCGACAATCCAACCGTGCTTCCTTCTCTCCACTTACAGGCATCTATCTAGCCACGCTTTGTCTGCCGTCGACTTCATCACTCACACCACCACGCCAACTGACATTTCTCGCACCATGTCTCATTGACGACACTCCAACCACGTGTAAGTTTGTCCAGATGTCGTTTCATCTCAGTCTACTCACTGCCTCACCACTTGCTGACTTTTGTGCTTAGTGTAGCATGATGGCACGATAGGATGTATTGATTATCTGAGCTATGCCTAAGAAGTAGCCTATAAGTAGGTGCCAAGCACCGGCACGTGACACTTAGCATATCTGCTTTCATTCGGCATGGCTTTCGACCATCCCACCCTCCGAGCCAGACACGATCTTAAGCTGTCATGGCTCGGGTATTGCAGCAACGATCTTGAGTTCTCGGTCAGCCTCAACCATTTTATGACAAGCTTCGTGGCAAATGGAGTCACGTTTGAGAACAAGGACGTCGCCGCCTTTAAGGCTCAGGTCTTCAGTCTTCTTGCTCACCAAATTCGGTCACAATGAACTGAAGCTATCTATGCGAGTGTTTGGGTGTCAAGCCCGAGCGCGTAATGAAAGTGAACGGAGGTGGGAACCCTTAAGGGTGCACCATCGACCGATCCTGATGTCTTCGGATGGATTTGAGTAAGAGCATGGCTGTTGAGAAACCCGAAAGATGGTGAACGCTTCCGAGCGTCCCTGACGAGACTGACGCGTCGGTTCAGCGATGGTTTGTCGCTTTGGCTATGGACATACTGTGCTCGACCGATGTCTTGCAACTGTCGGTGGAAGAAGGTCTCACCACTGATGAGTGTCGCGTGCCAAGAAGTCGGCTTGCCTCGACATGATTGGATTGCGTTGGAAGAGTGGATGGCAGTTCGTGCGAAACACGTTGAAGAGACAACCGAGAATCACAGGAGATCATGGGACATGTGGTTTGGAGAAGCCACTGAACAGCTAGCCCACTTGTGAGTCTCAAGCTATAGCAAACATTGGAGCTATGTCCTCGTTCGCTGTAACCGAGTCATCGCTAGGCTGAATACATGGGTCGTATGTGCGGTTTCAATGAACTTCGTAAATGCGTGCGGTACCATTCATGGTCTGATGTTGCAACCTGGCTTGACCTGTTCGAGACATTGTCTTCTTCATCTTGCATCCACACAGACTTCTCATGCCACCTGTAGCATGATGGCACGATAGGATGTATTGACTATGTGAACTATGCCTAAGAAAGGGCCTATAAGTAGGTGCCAAGCACCGGCACGTGACACCACCCTTCTTTTCATTTCCCGTGCAGCAAAAATATCTTGCTAGACTTGGAGATAATCGCGAGTTCTTATCACGAGACGTACCGCTCTACATGCCAGCGAGCTGGTGCAAGGGAAGCACTATGTGTCAGCTCGAAGCAGTCATGGGCGTTAATATTGAAGGAAGCTAAGTTGTATTTGAAGATTTGTAGCTACCTAGGTACATGGACCACGGCAAAATCATGAACGTAGTGTCGAACAAGGTAAACGCAGTACAACGACGTGTTTTGACAATTTACTCAACGGATCAAGTATGTAATACCTCTATTATACCTAGAGTCCAAACCATCCCCTGCGGACGGCAGGAACAAAACCGGCGGTCACTGTCACAGTCTCTGTGAAGGTGACAGCAACGTCACGGTATCTCGTGACTGTGCCATCGCATGCACCATTTCTGGAAGAAGGCTGTTAGCTAGTGCAGTTTTTTTTTGATTTTCAAGTCATGAAAGAACTTACTCTGGATTGCCATTAGATCTATCGTCGGATATACTGTATTCCATTATTAGCCTTGCCATATGCAAACACGTCGCACTGGTGATAAGTACCTGAACCCCGACTCAGCGGTATATGCAGCCGCGAACGCAGCACCCCGCGTCGCCGTCGGCACATTCTGATACAGCGTCTGCGTCGCAGCATACTGTGTGACGGTTGTTACATACGAGACGGCCGTTGTAGTCGTCGTGCCCGTGCACGCCGTGATTGTCTTGAGGTATGCGACTCTGGTCACCGTAGTCGCGGCACGACGCGCAGTCTGCCACCGGATCCCGGGCACCGTCGTCCGGATGTACACAATGTTGACCAGCGGGACCCGTGTCAGCGACATGGTCTTCAAGGCTGCGGCATATTTCAGGAGCACGGACTCCTCGCAAATGCATGACGGGTAGAGCGCGCTGACCTGGGGCAGCAGAGGGAGGACTGGCGCGAGGGCGACGCCGCCCACTGCTTGGAGGTTTACGGTCAGCGAGGGCAGACTGAAATCTAGGGGTTGGACTGCTGTGGGCGTGATTGTGGCAAGCTTGGTTGCTAGGCTTGAGAGGATGTCCGTGGGGATGATGTTCAGAGCGCTTGGTCGGATGCCACCGAGTGCATCTGTGGGCAGAGCCTGTAGCACGGACGTAGGGATGGCACCGAATACCTCTGTGATGATACCACCGAGTGGGTTTGTCGGCAAAGCACTTAGAATGCTGCTTATATCCCAAGGCACCAGAGGAGCGTTAATGCCACCAGGTATCTCGAAATTTGGCGGTGACGTGATCTGAGGGAGCGATGTAGGTAACTGAGCATTGGTCCATAAATTTCCTGGGTTCACCGGAATGATATTCTGGATGTTGTCTGGTAGGGCTCCACCGGTAGGGATAGCATTCGAGATCGGCTCCAGGGGTGCAAAAAGATCTGTCGGTAAACTCCAGCCTGGCAAGGACAAAGCCCCTTCAAGGCTGATACTGTAGTCCAAGTCAATATCTACTGATGGCGTCGGCAACAGACCTTCCAGATCCGGTGTTGGCAAGGAGCCAAATATATCGCTGAACACCTTCGTAGGCAAGGCCTCGAGTACTGTTGCAGGCAAGCTGGCCAGAATGTTTGTGGGCACTGCGGCAAGCTCGGTGCTCAATGCTGCGAGCACGTTGGCAGGAAGCGCTGCCAACGAAAACGGCTGGACTGTCAACTGCAACGGCCCTACACCAGGCACAAATATGTTGAGCACGCTCGACAGCACTGGAAAATTGTCGAGCACGTTTGTAGGCGCCTGGGTTATCAAAGGCGGTGCACTTGTTGGGATGCCTACTTCACTGAGCAGACCTGGTACAATATCATTGAAGATGCCACTCGGCAAGGCCCCGATGTCGCCTTGTGGTGTATTTGTTGGTAAGACATCTAGCAAAGGCTCTAGCTCTCCCAGTATTTGCGTAGGGACTTCTGGAAGGCCAGCGACAATATCCGTTACGGCTTGTATATCAGAGAGGATTCCAGGCACAAATGGCTCCCCAGATAGCGGCAATCCGTTTCCAGGAAGTAAGGAATCTATGTTGCCTCCTAGACTGAGGTCACCGGCGCCCTCGATGTCTAAGGCAAGAGTCGGCAAAGCTCCGAGGGGCTGATCAAGAATAGAAGTCACGATACCTGCGTCTAGATTTGGGATCGGTAGGCCAGAAAATAAGGGAATGTCGTCTCCCAATTCCGGTACGAGTGGAATAGTGTTGATACCCTCGGCCAAGTCCGTTGCTTGTGAAAGGAGTGACGTGGCCAAGCCAGGAATCAAACCAATAGCGTCCAAGTCAAACGGTAAAGAAGGTGTTGGGACGCTGAATGGTAAATCTGGCCCAACCAATGACACTGGAAAGGCCGGTTCCAAGATCTGGGGCTCCAGAGATGGCAGGACGTCTAGTCCTTGTGACAGGACTGGCACAAAATCGA
This sequence comes from Coniothyrium glycines, assembly GCA_025742365.1. Classification (NCBI taxonomy): domain Eukaryota; kingdom Fungi; phylum Ascomycota; class Dothideomycetes; order Pleosporales; family Coniothyriaceae; genus Coniothyrium; species Coniothyrium glycines. The sequence continues at coordinate 5,623 of JAMXIJ010000052.1, read as the reverse complement.
GTGGATCACTCGGTAATGACGTCGGCAACTGCTCAAGAATGGAAACCACCGACGTGATTCCATCGAATAGAATATCCGGGACTGCGGTCGGAAGCTGCTCGATGACAGAATCAGCCAAAGGTATGTTATCGAGCAGGGCACTCGGTAACAACGTTGGTAACTGCTCAAGAATGGAAACTGCGGACGGCAGGTCGTTCAATAAAGTCTCAGGTATTATTGTTTGCACCTGGTCCAACACGGGTAAGGCTGAGAGTATGTCGTCTAGCGGAAAGGTCCAGGGCCCGTCATTGGTTGGAAGTCCCGTCACCAGGGCCGGGATCTGCTCCACGACAGCCACGGCTGAGAGAATATTGTCAAGCTGAATATTTGAGGGTATGTCGTTCGATGGAAGACCTGTGACCAGAGTCGGGATCTGTTCTACTAAAGATACCGCGGAGAAAATGTCGTCCAGCGGAAGACCGGTTGCCAAGGTCGGGTCTTGGATGAGCTGAAGCGAACTCGGAAGCTGATCAACTTCAGATATCAACGAAGGCAAGTCGAATTGCGGTAGTTCTGGCAGCAGCGTCGGAATCTGCTCCAACACAGCAGTGAGCGAAGGTACAATTCCATCAATCGGAAGACCTGATAACAAGGTCGGAATCTGCTCAACTTCAGAAATCAAGGAAGGCACATCAAAAAGCGGTGTATCTGGCAATAGCGTAGGTAACTGCTCCGATAATCCAGGAATTGAGGGCACGCCTTCACTAAGTGGTAAATCCGGCAACAATGTTCCGATTTGATCTATTATGGGAATGATCGGTTCCGGAATTAGCTCAGCAACGGGATCTGCCAAGGGGATGCCTGTAGCTAAGGGTAACGAGGAGGGTACCCCTAAATTGATCGGAAAACTTGCGATGGGCAGCTGATCACCAGCCTGGGTGAGGATGCCGGAGATGCCTTCAACAGAATTTGGTATTGGAAGTTCTGGTAACGGTAAAATATTGTTGAAAACATCGTTTAGTCCTGTAGGCTGTGGCAAATACGATTGCGAACCCCCAGACAAAAAAATTGGGCTTGGGAGGATGTCTTCTAAGAAAGGTGGTGGAAATAAATTCGTTGGCAGTCCACCAAGCGATCCCAATACATTTGTGACGTCGAAGGCCGTGACGATGGGCACGGGAAGCACTACCGCAGGTGTTTCGGACGGAAGAATTTGTGGCAATGCCTGAAGGTCCACAGAAAGCAGCGGGGAGAGAGGAGGAGCACTAACTTCCGGAAACGAGAGTAACGGCGTCGGAATGATGATGGGCGCAGTGATAGGCAACGGGAGTTGTGCCTCCAATGAACTCAGCAACCCAGGAAGAGAATTGCTCAAACCAAGCGGTGTTGGCAAGACAAATTGTGTGGGCTGGAGTGAGGGCAACACGATTGGCAAAATCAGATTGAAGCCAGCAGGCTCTGTCACAGCAGAAGCCTCTGTATTAATCAGGGTTCCCGTTGGTATTGGCAGGTTCAAAGGAAAGTCTGCCAAAAGCGGCGACGGTGTTTCGAATGTTGGAAGAATCAAACTCGGCGTAAAAATAGGTTGCTCGACCGCACTGAAATCTAAGATAGGAAGAGATCCTGGGTTTAGACTTATCGGAACTCTTGGGCTGGCAATGTCGCCTACCAGAGAAGGTATAGCTTGAGGAAGGTCAAAAGAGGGTATGATAGGGAGAGGCTGGGCTCCAAAAGATGGCAAGAAGTTCGGTGTGGTATATGATGAAGATGACGTTGGTATTGCAGGTAACTGATTTACAACCGAAGAAATCAGAGCGGGTATGTTGAATTCAGTTATTTTCGGCAGGGATCCACTCAATTGGGCATCGAGCTCGATTCCAGTAGGTACGGAAAGTACAACAGCAGGGATCGGTATGCTTGGTGTAGGTATGCTTGGTAATTCAATCAGAATGCTGGGTTGAGCCACGCTTGGTAAAGCTACGCCCGGCAAAGCCACGCTGGGTATAGCCAATTCTGGTAGAGCCACGCTTGGTAAAGCTACGCCTGGCAAAGCCACGCTGGGTATAACCAAGTCTGGTTGAGCCACGCTTGGTAAAACTATGCCTGGCAAAGCTACGCCCGGCAAAGCCACGCTGGGTATAGCCAATTCTGGTAGAGCCACGCTTGGTAAAGCTACGCCTGGCAAAGGCACGCTGGGTATAACCAAGTCTGGTAGAGCTATGCTTGGTAAAGCTAAGCCTGGCAAAGCTACGCTGGGTACGGCCAAGTCTGGTAAAGCTACACTTGGTAAAGCTACACTTGGTAAAGCTACGCCTGGTAAAGCTATGCCTGGCAAAGCTATGCTGGGTATAGCTACGCTAGGTATGGCTATGCTGGGTATGGCCAAGCCTGGTAAAGCTACGCTAGGTATAGCTAAGTCTGGTAAAGCTACGCCTGGCAAAGCTACGCTAGGTATGGCCACGTTAGGTATGGCCACGCTAGGTATGGCTACGCTAGGTATGGCTACGCTGGGTATAGCTACGCTGGGTATGGCTACGCTGGGTATGGCTACGCTGGGTATGACCAAACTAGGCTGAGCCACGCCTTGCAGATTCACACTGGGTAGGGCTACACTAGGCAGATTAAAGAAAGGAAGCGCAACACTCGTTGAAGGCAACGATGGCGTGCTCAGCGTGCTGACTCCGACGCTGGAAGGTATCGGAAGAGGCACGCCCAAGGGCGGGACGAAAAGGTTTACGATTGCGGGAGTAGAAAGTGATTGTGTGGCCACAGAGCTTGTCGGTACGTTGATTTGGGGAGTAGGTGAGTTGACTGCGCCGACAGATACCGCAGCGACGTTGATTGATACCCCGGATCCAATGCTCACAGCAGGTAAGCCAATAGAGACGGCAGGCAACCCAGGAACTGCAAGATTGATGCCGCCAAGATTCGCGTTGATGACAGGGGTTGTTACTCCAAGTATTGGTGTGCTCGTAGACGCGAAAGATGATGGGCTTGGTGACAGGACCAAAGATACTCCAGGTTGAACAGATTGTGAACTTACTGCTCCAACAATCTGGGGTGCCAAGGGTATCAAGGGCACTATGGCTGAAGTGATTACCGAAGATAGCGCAGGCTGTACGGCTTGAGGGCTCACCACGATCGGGACGGCAAGCAGAGGGGAGCCTGCTACGACAGTAGATGACGAAGGCAATAGCGCCGAGGAAACTCGCACCGTGGAGGAGGCAACCAGCAAGGGCGAGGCCACGCTGGGGACCGCAGACGACGAGGCGCTAACAGTTCCGGTACGGAAGACGGTGATACGATTCACTCCACCGCACGACTGAGCAAGGTTCCCAGTGCATGGCGTCAAGCATACCGCATCCAGTTGAACAAGCGGCGCATACGCGAATGTGTTTGCACAGCGGCAGGTATTCCCTCCACTGATCCCTGCGAACTGATACGCAGAACAGAATGTGCTGCAAGCAGTCCATGTCATCGCTGTGAGTGAGACATATGAAGGGCCCCCGAGAAGAAATTGAGGACTGATCAGACTCAATATTGCCGGATTTGTATCTGTGTAGCATCCTGAGTACGTACGGCCTGGCACAGATGAGTTGGTTGGAGTCTAGATGAGGTCAGTCGATGTCTCCACATGATCGAAGTGATGCTGTCTCTTCTCTTCCCTCATCACGCGTCCACGGGAAACCAGCATCTCTGACTTGACGGACTCAGACGGGTTGAATAGTTTGAATGCAACTTACAACTGCGACCGCTCTTTCTCGTAATACTGCTGCCTGAGTAGACCATGTAAAGATCGAAAGCACGAAATGAATGACGAGAGACCCAGGGAGCGTGACGGGTGCCATTATGAGGGGGCCTGAAGCGAAGGAAGATGAGTTGAAAGGAGTGTAGTATACCCAATGCAATGAAATCTCGCGGAATCAATGAGAGGCAGCTGAGAGAACTCAAGCCTGTGCAAGCCGGGTTGTCGTTCCTTGAGATTCGCTCACCGTACCCGAGCCCAGTGTGCTAGAGCTGCGTGCACATCGCGATTGATCCAAGTATACAATGCAGGGATCTTCGAACAGACCGGCTTCCTATCAGCTGACCAGTCAGATCGCAAGGCTTGTCGGAACGAAATTGGCGGTTGTGGCATTTGCCCGGGAATGTCTCATCCCTCCCTCGGCTTACCAACATTGGACTCGATGGACTTTTGCATTCTTTTGGCCGCAATTGCAATGCAAATACGTGTAGTCGCTTAGCCGTCGTCGCTAGCGTAAGCTGCTCACCAGGGAGGATTTTTGAATCGCGGCAAACCTGCCATCACAAATGAGCTGCCGAGCTCAGATGTACGGTCCTCAGGAATCCATCTGTGTAGACCAGGATATCTCAACCCACCATCGATTTTGCTTGTCATATCACAACAGACACGACCCTATGGTCACCGTGTAGCCAATATCGAGGATACGCCTTTCGAGAGCAGGCAGGATAGGAAGCAATGCGTAGCGTTCAGGGACCTAAGTTCCAATCATATCATACTGTATTCGTGCTGGAGATAATCTTGCGAGGTGCGTTCACGTGGTCTTCCTGGTGTGTAACTTGTACCTGTTTTGCTGCTCGTGCTTAACACGCTCGGAATGTATGCCAGCATCGGGAAAATCTTCCGGCAGAAAATATCTGGTGCATGTTCCGTCGCCTTTGTCGCATTGGATGCTAGATGGTAGTCGTGGACAGAGGCATGAAAGATGATATAACGTAATTTTCACCTATGGTGAGTCAAGAGCCCTCGTCGTGGCATCGCAAACGCCGTTGGAAACTGTTGGAAATGACGATTCTGTGATGTGGAACGAATCAGGAGGGCATTGCCAGGGACAGGGCGCTAGGTCGAGTTCACTATGTAGGTGTTCTCCTCCTAATAGATAATGAGATTCTTTACACTCTCAACAAATGCTACCCTGTTGCGCGCCCACGACGGCTCAGAAGTTATAATAAGGCCACGTGACGAGCTAGACCCAATCGACTTCCTGGAACGCGTCCTCAGAGAACCATTCAATGGGTACCGTAAATCACCACCTAACGCACGTCCCCACCTAACACATGCTCTATAATATTAACACTAAAATAATATAATAACTTTAATATATAATAACTTAATAGCTATAAATCTAATTAATAATATAATTATAGATTTAAACTTATATACTTTAAAAAAATAACCTATATACTAAAAAATAGCTAATAAGTATAATATTAAGTATACTATAACGTTACTAATATATATATATAAAAGCCTTTTATAGTTATATAAAAATACTTATAAAAAAAACTACTTTATACTTACTTATAAGTATATAGCTAAGCTTATTAACTATATATAGTACCTTATATAGTAAGTATTAGTACCTAGGGTTACTCCCCCTAAGGTAATAATACTTATATCTAAATAACTATATAATAAGGAAATAAATTATACTATAAGTAGTAGACTTCTGTCTATTACTATATAGTAGTAATTAGTTTATCTAGTACCTATAATATAAGCCTTCTAATCTATCTCTTCTATATTAATCTATTATAGGTCCTAATATTCTAATTACTACTACTCTATAGAAGAATTAAGTACTTAACTATAAAAAAAACTTATTTAATATTAAACTTAGAG